>JAUDZF010000391.1:0-20135 GCA_030407055.1 Armillaria mellea | reverse complement strand
CGATCCGTCGTCTCAATGACTTACTTACGGAGCATCCTGATTTCGGAAGTGACGATTTCCGGATTTATCCCTTGCATTCGACGCTCTCCAGTGAAAACCAAGGGGCAGTCTTTGATATTCCCCCATCAGGCGTCCGGAAAATTGTCATTGGTGAGCATCCGCTCCACTCCTGAGAATGCAGCTTATCCTTTGTCAGCCACTAATATCGCGGAAACTGGCATCACAATCCCCGACATAACGTGCGTCATAGACACCGGCAAGCACAGAGAGATGAGGTATTACCTTCGCTATACATTCCTAGCAAGTCCTTACATAGACTACAGATTCGACGAAAAGCGTCAGATCAGTAGGCTTGTGGAAACATTCATCGCCAGGAGCAATGCAGCGCAAAGACGTGGTAGGGCAGGCCGTGTGCAAAGCGGACTGTGCTTCCACCTATTCACCAAGGTCCGTCATGATACTCAGGTAAGGGCTTGGACTGGCTCGATAGCTCCCACTTTTTGCTCAAGTTTCCGGTTAGATGGTCGACCATCCTCTTCCAGAGATGATGAGACTAAGTTTGTCCGACTTAGCACTTCGGATAAAAATCATGAAGGTGAATCTCGGGACTTCGATTGAAGACGTACTTTCTCGGGCATTGGATCCCCCCGCATCTATCAACGTGCAACGTGCTATCTCGATGCTTGTAGAGGTCAGTTACATCATTGGCTTCTCTCATGGACTTAGACAATGTTCGCTCAGGTACGCGCGCTGACGACCTCGGAAGAAATCACGCCTATGGGTCGGTTATTGAGCAAGCTGCCGACGGATGTGCACCTTGGGAAATTCCTATTATTAGCGACCCTTCTACATTGCTTAGATCCTGCGCTGACCATTGCGGCGGCTCTGAACTCCAAATCTCCTTTTATCACGCCGATGGGACTTGAGCAAGAAGCCGATCGAGCGAAAGCCACTTTCAAAGTTGGTACGTAGGAGCGGGCCTGTTTAGAGTCCTTCCTTCTGACGCTCTCCTTAGACAATTCTGATTTCTTAACCATCCATAATGCATTCTCAAGTTGGCGGAGGGCTTGTGGGAACCCAGGAGTTGCGAGAAATTTCTGTAGAGTCAACTTTTTGAGCCATCAAGTATGTTCTGCTTGGTGAATATCGACACCACGGTACTGATTGCCACCTAGAACTTACAGCAAATCGAGGAGCTACGTCAGCAATTTATAGGGTCAGTCGTTCTCTTCCTATTCACGAGGAACTGGAAAGCCATGGACATCACGCAGATATCTGGTCGATTCTTCGTTTATACAAGTCGACAGAAACTTCGTTCGGGAACTTGGCCGGTATATATATCTCATATATCTTGTTGTCCATTCCATTCATCCTCATCTTGTATAGGGCGCGCTATGTTCGAAATCGAACACGTTTCATCACGGTTCCGCCTGAGCTTGACTGCAATTCCAATAATACAACACTCCTCAATGCTGCTCTGGTTGCTGGCCTTTATCCCAAAATATTGGCGGTCGATCCCACTACGAATCAAATGCGGACGATACCAAACAATCAGCTAGCCGCTTTTCATCCATCTTCCATCAACTTCGGCCGGAAGCCTAGCGATCTGGGAGCTAACCATCTTGCTTATTTTACGTTAATGTATGTGTTACATGTCTCGTCTCAACTCTCGCTTATGGCATCGTCAGGCATTCAAAGAAGCTGTATGCATGGGAGACCATGCCTGTTGATGACCTAGCTATTCTATTGTTGTGTGGGGAATCTGAATCAAAGGTGACGAGTCCAGATATGTTAACAGATATGAAAACTGATTCTAATTCTTACACACAGCTCATATCAGATTCGTTTTCAATTGATCGAAAAATCAAGTTTCGTGTCGCGCCCAAAACGAACATCGCCTTGAAGCATTTGCGGACGCAATTGGCTACCGTCTTATCACAACAATTGCGAGGCAAGATGCTTAATGAGAGTCAGATTCTGTGGAACGAGATGGCACTATCGGTTTTGGGTAAAGTTAAAGTAGAGGACGAGAATGAAGTGTCCATCTCCATAATTGTGTAATTTATTTATTACTTTTTTTGCTGGATCAGTCTTTATACATACTCAAACAACTGGCGCTATAAGTGCTTTATTGGGCAAAGGTAAAGCACAGTAAATGGAGTGTGTAGCAACCAGGTAGACATAAATGCGACAAAGGATCTAAGTGTCTACTCCTCTTCTTCCTCATCATCCCCAGTGCTAAAGAAATGTTAGCCGATGGCAACGGCTGATAAATATTAAAACATACTGGATGTTGTAGAAGCGGAGCTGGTAGTTGTCCTTTGACGACGCGACAACACTGAGGAGCGTGGTTATGAGAGGAATACACATAATCTGATGAACGGACATACCGGATCCAATCTCTCAAGCTGTTCTTCTTCAAGAACTTCTTGGTGAGGTACTTTAAGTACCGTTTTGAGAATGGGATGCTGGAGGTTACGGTGATTTTGGTGTTGCCTGCATAGCATAATTTTAAGTCAGCAACTTGGAACAAAGTGACGGAGATGTAAACACACCATCTCTAGTTATCTTAACATTTTCACCGAGCTGACCAGCCTTTCCCTCGACCTTGATACGGTCGTGCAAAAACTTTTCAAAATCGGCACCGTCGAAAACTCCGTCAGCCGCAGGCTTGGAGTAGTCAACGACGAATTTGTGCTTGGTAGCGACTTTTCCGGAGGCGGCCTTAGGCTATACAGAGCAAGGTGTGAGCCTACTGAGAAGGTAACTCAGCAAAGCGATACCGAGCTATACTGACCATTTTTGCGAGTCGAGTCTTGATGGTCGTGGGCGAACTTGTGAGCTTTCAATTATGCAAAGTTGTCGACTGTACAGGTGAACAAATAAAGTTTGACGTCGCGGCCATTTCCGTGCCGAAATTGCCGGCCGAAATTTTTTGGAACCGGACCGTTGTCTGGGCTTGGTCGTCGTATTGAACGTCGTACTCGCCTCTTTGCTTGCCCTCTGAGCCAGCTATGTCGCCTTCTCTAACCCGTGAGCAGGTATCGTCTGCTCAGGTTGATGGCCACTATTCTATTAAGCCCGAAAACACGCCAAAACTCGATACTTCTCAATGGCCTTTACTTTTAAAAAACTACGACAAGCTCCTTGTGCGCTCTGGACACTTCACACCAATACCTGCAGGATGTGTCCCACTAAAACGGGACATCACCTCTTATATAAAGTCAGTTCGGCCGTTGCAGGGAATAATCTAAATATTAAACACGGGGCTTAGATCTGGCGTAATCAACCTCGACAAGCCGTCGAATCCTTCTTCCCATGAAGTAGTCGCTTGGCTTCGAAGAATTTTGCGTGTTGAAAAGACTGGTCACAGTGGTACACTTGACCCCAAAGTCACTGGCTGCTTGATCGTCTGCATAGATCGTGCAACGAGACTGGTCAAGTCCCAACAGGGTGCTGGTAAGTGTTCTTTTTTGTGTTTGCTTCATCTGTTCATATGTATCAGGAAAGGAATATGTCTGTGTGCTCCGTCTACACGCTAACCTTCCAGATCCTACCGCCCTTCCTCGTTCCCTCCAAACATTATCTGGTGCTCTCTTCCAGAGGCCTCCTCTAATTTCTGCTGTCAAGCGTCAACTCCGGATTCGCACTATATACGAGTCCAAGCTCCTTGAATTCGATGACAAACGGAACCTGGCAGTTTTCTGGGTATCATGTGAAGCCGGGACTTACATACGAACGCTTTGTGTGCATCTGGGTTTGATCCTGGGTGTTGGCGGGCATATGCAAGAGCTTCGTCGTGTCAGGAGCGGTGCCATGTCTGAAAACGATGACATGGTCACCATGCACGATGTTCTGGACGCGCAGTGGATGTATGACAATACCCGTGATGGTATGTGCATCCCCCGTGTTCCATCCTTTGCACTATCTGACATCTTGCTTCCAAAGAGTCCTACCTGCGCCGAGTCATCCGACCTTTGGAATGCCTGATGGTTGGTTATAAGCGTATTGTCGTCAAGGACAGTGCAGTCAACGCCGTGTGCTACGGTGCTAAACTCATGATCCCCGGTCTCCTGAGATACGAGGCTGATATATCCTTGAACGAGGAGGTCGTCTTAATGACTACAAAAGGTGCAGTTGCCATCTCATATATTGCCGAAGAGTATTCTCAATTTTGGGTCACTAGGTGAGGCAATAGCTCTGGGTATTGCCCAGATGTCCACTGTCGAATTAGCGACGTGCGACCACGGCGTTGTCGCCAAAGTGAAGCGGTGTATCATGGAGCGCGACACGTATCCTCGGCGCTGGGGCCTCGGACCCGTCGCGTTGAAGAAGAAAAAGATGGTCAAGGATGGCAAGTTGGGAAAACATGGCGAAAAGGTTGACGATGTCACTCCCACCGACTGGAGCAAGGATTACGTTGACTACACTCGCGATGAGGTATACTTATGTTTCATCTACAATCCTCTAACATGTTCATTAATTATCTTGTTGCAGAAACCACAAGCGGGACCATCCACAGTGTCGATGGCACCAGCGCCTGAAACCGCACCTGAAACGAAAGATGCTGTGGAAACAGAGTCCAAGGAGAAAGAGAAGAAACGAAAGAGAAAATCGGAAGTGCCAGCTCCAGATGAAGAAGTGAAGGCTGTGGACGAAGATGCCGAGCGTGCCGAGCGTAAGCGGCGGAAGAAGGAGAAAAAAGCTGCAAAGGAGGGTGAAGGCGCTGAAGAGGACGAAGAAGCCCGTCGAGAACGGAAACGGCTGAAGAAAGAGAAGAAAGCAAAGGAGGCCGGCGCTGAGTGATATGTTGATGATATCTTGTATCATAGTTTTTTATTATCTTATAATGCTATCCCTGGGTTTTCTGTGATGGAAAGGAAGCAACCAATTAATTTCCAGAATTTTGGTATCGATATCTAAGTAGTCAAGGATAGATGGTAAAGTCGACATCGACGTGTATAAATTGTCCGCTCTGGTATAATACTGGAAAATGTCCCCAACCAAAGAAGTCTACAGGAGGGTATAGTCATGTCAAAAACCTCGCATCAGATCAAAAAAGGGACACAGCAAAGGCAGTGACGACAAGCGTGAGTATAGCACCGTTCACGCCGATAGAGAGCGCGCTACTAGCGGGTGCGCCGGTCTGGGATTCTCCCGCAGCACTGCTACTGCCCGTAGTACTTGAGTTTGTAGACGCTGTGCCGTTGAGCTGCTCAGCAAGGCTCTGGAATGCGCTGAAGTTCCGCGCTGATTGCTCATCTGAATTGATGGCGCTAGATAGGAAGATGTTGAATCGTCTTTTCAACAAGAAAGAGAGGATGCATCAGACGTACAAAACCATTCCAGCGCCACAGTGACTCGCGGGGGTCTTCTGACGGCACTAGAAAGAAAGCCAGGATTTAGAACGTGTTGATACAACGCCAGAAATGTACCCACATAAGCCCAGATGGGTGCTGTGTCGTTCACGGTGATATTGAACGTCGGAAGAGTTGCATTGTCGGTGACGGGATGGCTAGGAGCGGTTTAATGCGGGGACTGTGGAGACAGGACAGGAACACCCACAACCCTGAATCGAAGCCAATCGTTCCATTAGCATTCAGTTGGCGACAAGGATCACTAATAAGACGATGAATGATCATTCTGGAATGCTAGCTGAATGCATGACTTACGCGAAAGAGGACTGAGTGACAGTGTGATTTTTTGATTCACTACATATGAGACAGCTGAAGTCGCAAACATGGTTGAGAAATTATGGAACTTACAATTCGAACATGATAATATCGCGAGGTTGAGCAGAAACCCTGGTAGGATTGAATACCAGCTGGTTAGATCCACCAACAGTCACCTACAAGTATGTTAGTTCCACTACGTAAAGTAACATATACTTTGCTTCACCTTGATGATGTTGCCCTCCAAGGAACCGGGAGTAGCTGCAGGTGAATCTGGATATGACGAGTACGTCGTTGTCCATGTCGAGGACGACAAGGTAATAGTATCAGTCACCACCGCCGGGTCAGCTGCAGGAGGGATAGTGACACCGCCATATGCGGCCGTCCATGTCGTTGACGCAGCACCTTCCGAAGAAGCAGTTGCAGCGGACGCTGCTGCACTTAGATTCGCACCAACGGCTAAAGCAGAATTCTTGAAATTTGTAAAAGAGTTGGGGGAGCCATCAAGACCACAATTGACAGCGAAAACCATCCCTTGCCCACAATGACTGGCAGGCGTCTTCGCCGCTTGCTTACAGTACACCCATATAGGCTGAGTCTAAAACCAGGGGATCAATCACATAGAAAAGATGCCCTGAGGGTGTTGGACGTACATCATTAACAGTCATAGTCCATGTTGGAGGACTATCGGTGCTATTGGCAGCGACGGGCATACTAACAAATATTCAGGAAATGTTAAGAAACAGAGGCAAGTCGAGCACGTACAAACCAGAATCGAGACCGCCTTCCTTAGGACCACAAGGATCGCTATGTGGCATGCGTAAGATTACTGCAATCGAAAAGATGGCGACACTTACGCAAATGATGACTGGGTGACTGTATGGTTCTTTGGGTTGAAATGAAACACGACTTGGTCGCCTGGTTGGGCAGACTGTGCAAAATTGTGAGTCGAAGTCTTCAACAAGATAGACAGACGCACAATAGCTTCCGGGTCATATACCAGCTTTCCGTCAGCTCCGCCGACCTGAACATCATACACAGTAGCAGAAACAGATAGAGAATGCACCAGTGCTAGGCCTAGAGAAAGGAAGAACATCGCTAGCGATTGATAAAAGGGTCAAACTGAAAGAGGGAAGTGAAAGAAAGTGGGGGGAAAGTTAAAAACAAAAAAACAAGAAAGACGGCTTATATACCAGGCCCTGGGAACTGAGCCATTTTCAACGTTGTGGACCCAATAAGGTGGCCACTGATGCATGATGGCAGGAATGACTACCGATTGTATACAAAGTGCCTCGTTTGAGGCCAAAAAGTTCTCACTCCTGTCGAACAACCACGCGGAATGAAGGTGATGGCATTAATAGCGCACGCAAGAAGGTACCAGTAACTGGAGCAGAGGCATTAGTATCGTCGCAACGGAGTACCCCTGTAATTGTGAGGGGCTCTTAGGCTGAAAACACGTACTGTCCATCTCTGGATTTGCAATGAGCATACCCTAGTACAAAAACGAACAGCTCATTCGAGCGCGGCTATCTCGGGCACGACTCGCAAGATTTGATGTGAAGAACTTCCAAGTGTTCTAATAAAAGTCAGAGACGCAACCTAGCCATTAGCCACTCTTCATTACTTCTTGATGTAATAACGGCCAGAGTAGGATTGTTGTACAGAGACATAAGCTCACTGCCGAGCCCCGGGTCCACTTCGGCCACCAAAATAAACAAGCGCAATCACCTCCCTGGAACGCATGATTTAATGCCGTAACGCGATCGTCCAAGCTCTCTGTAGTGTTGGACGTATACTGAAAAGATGGCCGCCCATACCTTCGACAGTTCCAAAGCAGTGGGCTGTATCGAAGGGGGATCACTGAAACAGTGCGGCCAGAGCATGCAACGGTTGGACCGGTACAGGGCAATCCATGATGTCACGGTCTCGCCGCCAGTCTGCAGTATCGATGCTCTATGCCCGCCCAGGTCAGTGCGCGCCTGATGTCAACATGACTCGTCGTCCCATTAGTGCGGCCACACCGCCGGTTTCAACCCGTTTGCACCCTCATTGCAACCCATCAGCGATCATAGGGATGGTGATGTGCTCGACATACTTATATGACGTCAATTATTACACTTTGAATAATACTGGTATTCACTTTCCTTCCCATTCCCTAGCTTTCCTTCGTACTTTATCCTTTCTCATCCCTTTTACCACGGCTGGATCCTGGTGTTACAATGTCCTCTCGAAAGGCTCAGAAACCCCTTCCTAAATTCGACATTGGTGAGAATGGTCTCGTTTGACGACCATTGCTCTCATCATCATCATCCAGGTGATGATTATCAACTTCTGCATGCCATCGGAGAAGGAGCGTACGGTACTGTAGCTTCAGCGCTTCATAAGCCTACAGGCCGTCAGGTTGCGATCAAGAAAATTCTACCCTTCGATCATACACTGTTTTGTCTTCGCACTCTCCGCGAACTAAAACTATTGAGGTTCTTCACGGAAACATGCCTCAATGAAAATGTAAGTGTCCGTTGTTGATAACCGATAATCCTCCTACTGACCGTATTTACAGATAATCTCAGTCCTGGACATCATCAAACCTACCTCCTTGGATTCTTTCAAAGAAATATATTGTTTGTGTATTTCTGTCACGCTCACTTCGTTTTATTCATTTCCTCCAGTCATACAGGAGTTGATGCAAACGGATCTCCACAGGGTGATTCGAACCCAACATCTAACAGACGATCATTGCCAAGTACGTGAGCGTAAATTTCAAAATCGCATCATCCTTACTATTACTCTCTAGTACTTTGTGTATCAAACTCTGAGGGCCCTTAAATGTATTCATAGCGCTGACATTGTTCACCGTGATCTGAAGCCCGCGAACCTACTTCTGAACGCCAATTGCGATCTGAAAGTTTGCGACTTTGGACTGGCCAGAAGCGTCAAAACTAGCGTTACTGGGGGCAAAGAACAGGGCCTAATGACAGAATATGTGGCAACTCGATGGTACAGGGCTCCTGAGATCATGCTATCATTCAAGATGTACACGAAGGTAAATTTACAGTCCAATCATCTGAGATGCTGACAACGAACTTTTGTTATAAGGCAATTGATATATGGGCTATTGGGTGCATCCTAGCGGAGTTATTGACTGGTCGACCACTTTTCCCCGGCCGGGACTACAGCCATCAACTTGATCTCATCCTGGACGTGATCGGTGCGCATATCCATCTCCCGACGTGTTTCGCTAATGCCCTAGTCGCAGGTACACCCAGTTTAGATGAATTCTACGCTATAACATCCCGTCGTTCACGAGATTATATCCGTGCTTTGCCTATCCGAAAGCGGAGGCCGTTTGCAACTTTGTTCCCTCACGCATCCAAAGAGGCTATCGATTTCCTGTCCAAGACCTTGGTGAGAGCAGGCCTGCTATAGCAATGAGCATCGCCTGACACCTTTTTTCAAGACTTTTGATCCGAAGAGGCGGTTGACTGTTGATGAAGCACTGGAACATCCTTATCTCGCTTCATATGTACGACTGCTCTGCTTCATCATTTAGTTGAGATCCTGACAGTTGTTCCTAAGCATGATCCTGACGACGAGCCGGTAGTAACGCCACTGAGTCCTTCATACTTTGCCTTTGATCGTGAGTTTAGACATCTCTTCTGAGTTTTGATTTAACTGTTTTTCCAGTTCACAAAGAAGATCTGACAAAAGACCAACTCAAGGAGCTCCTTTACCAGGAAGTCATGTCCTTTGTGCCGTCTATTTAGGCCATCCATCACAGCAAGCCGAAATCACGATTATAGATGATAACACTAGTAGTACAACTGTAATGATGTGTCCAGAAGTCCACTAAGTGCTTATTTATGTAACATTAATGCGCCTAGATACCTGATTTATAACAATTCAAGAAGATATGCACACACTAGACCACAATTATTTAATATACGTGTGCCCCTAAAGCGGTAATAACACGTGTGCTCTATCCAAACTTCGGTGGGGCCCAAAAACCACCGCTCGCAACACCGTCTAAGCCAAAATCACCAAATCGAGTATCAGTCTCCAACTCTGTCCCATACATGGTGCGCTTGGCGGTGGGACTATCGTCGTCGTCGTCGTCGTGGTCAGCGTCGAAGGGCTTAGGGAGACCGTCATCCTGCTCGGTGTCAGGGCCAAGCGCCGTCTGGTTAAGGAACGCACCCAACCCAGCGGAATCTTCGCGAGATTGTACTGGATCAGATGCGCCTTGAAGTCTAGAACGCGGTCGTATTATTGGAGGTGGAAGTCCCAGCGACTGGAACATATTTGAATGTCCTGGGATGTTAATTTGTCCATGGTTGGCAGGCGTCGGTGATTGAGGGGGTTCAGGATACGCGAAAGGCATTGAAAATGTCGGATTTGGAGTAGGAGGAATAGGTACAGAAAATGTGAAGTTGAATGGATGTTGGTTCTCCGGAGGATGCTGAGGATTACCTTGTGCTGGTGAAGGGGACGAGGAAGATCCATAGAACGCAGGTAGGTGATTTGTTGGAGGTGGAGGATCAACATATTCATCGGGCGTCTCAGGACCATTGAAATGAAAACCTAGAGTACCAGACCGTGTGTGTCGGTTGTTGGGAGGGGTCTTTGGTTCACTGATTTCCGGCTCCGAGGACTCTTCACGTTCCGTGTCTGCCTGGGATATCATGCGAGGCCGTTTTCTATTCGGCCTGATAACTGTTCGTGCTAGGACTGAGTCAGAGAGATTGTCCTCGTCCCCCTCCTCTATGACTCCTGTAACATCGCTCATGGTCGAGTCCCGATGCCGTTTCCCAAGGAGACTTGGAGCTATTCCCGGATGAGGTAAAGACGATGTACCATCTGATAAAGGATGGTCATTGGAGGATACTGGTTGTCGACTGGTAACTTATCAGTACACAAGTGTCATGGTTATTGACCAAGGCTTACCTGGCGTTGTTGAAATTTGATTTGGCCGGTGCGGAGGACACATTGGTCACGGTGTTCTTCAACTCCAGTGACTCAGCGTTAAGGTGCTCGGCTGTGGTGCTGCGACTTCGTAAATCGCTTACTTCGGCGCTCAAAGAGTCAACCTTCAATTGCAAAGGGGGTATCGTAGCGGCTTCAGCCTTTAATTGCGCAACTTCGGCTTTGAGGGTATTCATTTGATCAAGCTCCTTCCTCATTGCCTGAACTTGCCGTAACAAAGGGTTGATCTAGAAGCCGCTGAGAATGACAAAAATAACAAGCTTGCTCAGTTACTCACGGCGTCTGCCACACGTTGGTCGAAGGTCGTGCCTGTCGGTTGCTGTAGGTCTTCTTGGCCGAGACTGGAAGCTCGGGGTTGAGATGGTCCTGCTGTTGGCTGCTCGTCGTTTGCTACATGCATGTTCTCCGTCAATACAGAACATGCACGCTGATGTTCGGGATAATCATCATTGAGAGGCCGCTGTTCTGTTGGCTCAGATTCTGCCTTTCATGATTAAATGAATACAGTGGCGATGAAAAGAAATACATACCTTCTCGTATCGTTGCCTGGGGTTTCACGCTCCTGCTTTTCCCTCGCTTTCCATTGGTAAGGTTCATGGATTTCGTGACTGCTCGTGCACCACTTCCTCCAGCAGCCACGGGTCTCCCCACCCCTAATTTCGTTTGAGTTTCTTTGGCCTTCCGAGTTCGCGGAGGAGGATGAGGCTGAACAGGAGCAACTGGCTCGGTTTCTGCCTGCTTCCAGCTATTCCGAGCCCCGGTGTAGGAAGACCCTTGCCTATCTTCGTCTTGTTCAATGAGATCGTGAATAACGACTGAACTTAGGCGTTCGGTGGTGCGGTTTGACTGTCTAGTAGATACGGTCCGTGGTGCCGGATTGGCGGTCCGAATATTGGGCTTTCTATGAACAGCTGAGCGGGCAATAAAGCTGGTAAAGTGATTTTGCGCACCTGGTTTCAAGGAGGAGATCAATGATTTCTTCAGACTTGAGATTCGCTCGCACGCCGTATTCCTGATGGCAATGAGTCGTTGCACGCCACCGTGAAAGGGATACGGATTCGCACCTTGCACAACTTTTGGAGGTCAGCACGTTTCATGCTTTCCAAGGCTGGTCGATCCGGCAGCATTTGAGCTAGGGATGCCATGTCAGAACCTGAGGCAAGGGCAAGGCGGGTGTGGCCACCAAGTGGTTGTCGGAAAAGCAACATCACGCGTCACTACACGTGATGCCACTCGGATACCCGGCCCGATGGTTGAACTAATAAAGCACTTGAGCTCTGATGCGGGTATCCCTTGTTCCTCAACACTCATCATGGGGTTTACCCTCCAACAAGTCGCAGAACACACTACAGCTAGGTTTCTCCTTCGAATTTTAGGCAATATCACTTCGCTGATTTTTTTTCTAGTTCTTGTTGGGTCATAATAAAGGACCGCGTCTACGATGTTACAGATTTCCTTTCGGTCAGATAAGTCTAATCTTGTTCCTTGAATTGATGCCGACATAGCTTTCAGGAACATCCAGGAGGAGCCCAAATCATATTAAAGTATGCCGGAAAGGATGCTACGTTAGCCTATGAGCCGATCCACCCACCCGACGCATTGGAGAGGAATCTCCCATCGTCCAAGCATTTGGGGCCTCTGAATACCGATGTGGCTCTTCATATGGAAGAGCTGCGCGCTAATAGGAAGAAGACGAAAGACGAGCTGAGAGTAGAACAGGCTCTTAGAGAACGACCTCCCCTCAACCGTATATTAAGCTTGTCCGACATGGAGGTGAGTATAACGTCTGCTCTTCAATTATGAATTCGGATTAACTGAGCTTTTATAGGATGTGGCACGACATATTTTATCTTTTAAAGCAGTATCATACTACTCTTCAGCTTCCGATGACAACATATGTACGTTTTTACATGTCAGAATGACGCTGATAATCGCCCATCTTTGTAGCTTACGAAGAAAACGCTCTCGCATTCAGAAGGTTCTTCTTCAATGCTCGGGTTATGCGTCCCGTGCTTCATTGCGACCCGTCCACTACCATCTTAGGTTACAAGTCATCCATTCCGGTTTTCGTATCCGGGGCCGCTCTGGCCAAGCTTGGACATCCCCTCGGTAAGAGTGGATATCTTCTCCGACAATACGGCTGATAAGTATTGATTTATTTCTTAGGCGAAGTAAATATAACGAGAGCCGCACATAAAGCATCTATCATACAGATGGTATCTTCAAACGCCTCGCTTTCCTACGCAGAGATCGCTGCCGCTGCAAGCCCTTCGCAGCCATTGTTCTTCCAGTTCTATAAATCCAGTGATGACGCCACGGCAGAAAAACGGCTTCGCGAGGTTGAAAAACTAGGTTATAAAGCCATTTGGCTGACCGTAGACGCCATTGTCGCTGGAAAGAGAGAAGTAGACATCAAGAGCCCTTGGGAGTTGGAAACCATAGAGAACGGCAAGCCAACATACCACTCTGACCTTGATAGTTTAGAACTTGTCGACGAAACCGGCACTGCCGGCGCGCTGGTTAGCAAAGACGATCAAAATATGACATGGGAAAAGGTCGTTATCATCATCAAGCTGTACTCGAATGCATTTGACAATATAACCAGACAATCCCTTGGCTACGAAGCCTGACAAAGTTACCTATTGTCATCAAAGGCGAGTCATTGCTAGAATTTCTTCCTTTTTCACTCATTTGAGAATTACTAGGTATACAATGCGTTGAGGTACCTCTAGCCTTCCTTTCTTCAAAGGGCATCTGACTATCGGTAATAGGACGCTGTGTTAGCGGCGGATGCTGGTGTGGACGGCATTCTTTTATCGAATCATGGTGGTATGAATAGTCTTCTTCCTCCCGTCCTATATCTCAATCGCGTTATGGGTTAGGTAGACAGCTGGACTAGTACGGCTATCAATATTTGCATGTTCGGATAGCTGATTGCTTGCTAGCTCGATGCCGCCGCTAGAGATATTATACAGACTTCGGCAACGTCGACCTGATGTTTTCGACAAGTTAGAAGGTGAGAAGTTTTTCGAGTATAGATCGTGGACAACTGAGTTTGAGGTCATCTTCAGTTTATGTTGATGGTGAATGTCCTCTATCCAAGCTTACAAGTACGCTGACATGGAGTTGATCAAGGCGGCATCCGACGTGGTACCGGTATGGCCCCTATTTTTAGACATTTGGGCCAATATTAATTATTCTTTCAGACGTTGTGAAGGCCCTCTGCCTTGGTGCGAAGGCTGTGGGATTAGGACGACCATTTCTCTACGCGCAAAGCGTATGCGACTATTCACCGTTCTTTGACTTTGGGTTAATTTGACGCATTCTAGGCTTATGGTGAGATTGGTGTTTTGAAGATCCTAAAAATTCTAGAGAAAGAGATCGTGACTGCGATGAAGCTCGTTGGTGCAGCCAGTATCAAAGATCTGACACCTGACTTGGTAAGTAACTCGTTTTGTGAAACCAAATGATAATTCAATGGAAGATAGGTCGAGAGGGTTGACTGGCAGCCCCTTGTTCGCGCAAGGCTCTAGCAGGGTTACCATCGCACTCCTACATACATTCTATTCGACATCAGTTGCTACGATACGAAATAAAGTATTACTTACTAACTCTGAAATGAGTGATCTCAAGTAAGTCGGGGTGGCGGCGGAGGTGATCCCACATGTCCATTCTTTGCACTCTTCAGCCGCCCATTTCCACTTCTTAAGAGAGTAGTTCAGTAAATCATACCGACATTGTAAAAAAGGTGGTCCTACAATATATTGAACCAGCTTTTTGTCGGTTGGTACGACAGCCTTCCATTCCTGCGATGAGGGATTCTCATATGTCGTACAGAATATGCGATAGGAATCGAGTGCGTAGCACCCTGTCCCAGGTAGGTGTGATATCGGGGTCGGGGGGTACTTTTTACGTTTCACAGGGGATCCTTGACCACTCGCAAGTGATGCAGAAGATGACAAGGGTGCACTGGCAGGTTTAGACCGTCTGACATCGTAAGGAGAAGGTGGGTCGAGAAGGTAAGATTTCGACATTTCAATGAGTCGCTTCGCACGGATCGTTTGAGTTCCCAAAGGTCGGATAAGGCTTACTAATTCCTCATCGCTGGCTTCAACGGGATATTCAGCTGATACATTATTCGAATCATGATGGGAGCTCGGAACCTTGAGAGAGAGACAGCGGTCTACAAGCTCCCAGAATACGGGTATTGCGAGTTTTCCCGATGTTTTATTTAGAAGAGTGACTGCAACGATCAGCTTCCAAGGATCGTGGGCAACAAGTTCTGTGAAGTCGACCTCGAGGTAAGTGGAAATTAGGATGACGGAGTTTCGCTGATGATCACCTTGGATGAGGATGGGTTTCAAAGGTATCAGTTTGTCGCATAGTAGGCGAGCCTCAAGAGAAGTGCAGCATGATACATCTGCGGCTTCCCTTGCAACCGACGACTTCTTAGGGGGCGAGAAGTAGGGAGATTGTATGTATTTGTCTAGATTTAAGTTGCATTCTGAGGGGAAGTAAGGAGACGTAACAGAGGGAGAGATGCGTCTTCTGGGCGAAGGTGTTTGAGGCATTTCGGGAGTCCGGCCCGTTCTTCGCCTCAATTTGGATATAATCGGACGTTTGCACGTGGTCGCGATGTTGAACCGCAATGCAGTTGCATTGTTCTCCCCCCTCGGCTCTCTCCTTCATTAACCTTCGATTCCAGCACGTTTACTGATTGTCCATTTGTTTCTAGAAAATGGCATTTTGTCGCCGTTGTGGAGATATTGTTGCAGGAACACGCTGCAAGTGTGGTGGCACGGCTGTTGGTACGTGCTTTGTGGTTCATGCTTCTTTTCAACCTGACGTGCCGTATAAGCTCCTGCCGTGGCATGGAACTCAAGCAGTATGAAGGAGGGTCTCCAGGATCGCTGGTCGAATACATATGTGACCAAAGATAAGCCGCAGCCTGGTCCACTTTCTCCAAACGTGACTGGGACATCCTCGAAGCAAGCGTCTACCTTGAACGATGGTAAACGTTTTCCACGGCCAGCAAATTCTGCCCCCATATCCTCTACTTCTGCCCTCTCATCGCGTGTTTCTGAGCATATAGCATCCACCACCTCCCAACTCGGCCGTCCATCATCACCTCTCAAACAGTCGGTTGCGGCTCCTGAAGCCGACATTCTGCCCTCACCATCCCCCTTCGACAATTCTCTCTCCAAAGTCTATCGATCAGTCCTCCAGCCCAAGGAGACTCTCAACACTCATTCCTGCTCCATTTGCCACTCTATATTTCCCCCTGATGCTACTATATATCCCGATCCTTCCGTGTCAGATGAAACATCCCCTGGTTTCGTTTGCCGTCCATGCTATGCCACAAACGGGGGATCCAAAGGCATTTGCCCTACATGCTCTCGACCGGTACTCGCACTCAAGTCTGAAGGCGGATTTATCTTCGCCGACGGTAAATACTGGCATAAGCGGTCATGCTTCATATGTCAAGGTTGCTTTAAGAATGTCGGACATGCTCCTATGGTTGACTTATTAGGCCGACCAACTTGTGCGGAATGCTTTGAGAATTGCCTCAAACGCGACCGCACGCCAAAGAAGAGTCGTGACAGCGTAAACAGCAGCCCTATGAGCAATCTTGGTGGCATGAATACTAACTCCAAGAACAGGAGTCGGGAAGGGAGCCCAGCAATCGAGGAATTAGAGCAACGTCTAGGCATAAGAAGTCGAGAGGCGAGTCCATCGATGGAGGATTCGTTCAACCGATCGGGCTTGATTGGAAGTTCACCAAGTCCCAAACCCCGACCTTCCAATGGCGTGTCAGGGTCACCATCCTTTCGTTCTCTGTCCCCTCTTGACAGGCGCTCGCCTGACCGCTCTTTGGGACGTCACAGTATCGGAGCAGAGGGGAGCCCCAGTCCCAGTCCCCGGGGCAAATATGACCGCTTCAAGAACTCCAAGTTGGATTCCCGTCGCAGTATAGACCTTTCGCCCTCATTTCGCCCCCTTACTTCAGAGCATAGTTCCTCAAGATTGGCGGACCCCAATCCTAATGCTGTGCAAGAGATGAAGAACCGGTTTTTGAGCTCGGACAGCAGCACCAAGTTGTCATCTCCCTCATCATCCTTGAGACATGCTCGTTCTTCCGGCTCGTTTTCCAATCTCCCCAATTCCAGTCCCAAAACTCTCGGAAGCTCCGAGCTTCCTTCCACGCCAGACTTGCTTTCTGATATCTCTGACGCAGGAACATTTTCATCGTCAGGGCTGGATTCTCCCCCGAGAAATGATGTATCTGACCTTTTAATTGACCGGAGTCTATCCAGCAATCGTCGGATGCATAAGTATGCTTCAAGGTACTCAAGAGCTGATGCCATGGAACCCGACGATGCCATACCGGAAGAGACTAGCAGTCAGCTAGGATCGCCTGCGCGCACTTCGTTATCCGGAAAATCAACGCCCGCATCGACTCCATCGAGAATTCCTGTACCCCATCGACTTTCTGCGTCACATTCTCCGAAACCTTTAACCGTCGCTACTGATCAAATTTCCCAGAGCGCGGTGTGTGCCAAATGCTCACATTCCTTGTTTTCCGTTCACGGTGGCGGTCGGTTCGTCACCGTGCCCAACGCCGATGACGGGACAAAGCAGACTTTTCACGCAGATTGTTTCACCTGTGCCATTTGTGATTTACCTTTCCGAGAGGCAAGTCAAGGTCAAGCCGTGTTTGTTAAAACCGACAGCGGCGCCTGCCACGTTGAGGTACCTGTCTATTTGTGTACTACAGATTGCAACTAATGTGAGTTTTAGTGTGCGCCTGCAAAGATAATAACTCGGACAATATCGACTCCTTCACCCTCACGCTCAACAACGATAAATTCGTTGTCGTCGTCCAGTCCTCGACACCAAGCATCAACATCTTCTAGTCCCAGACATCAGGCATCCGCGTCCTCTAGTCCTAAACCACAATCAGGTACTGCTACATATGGATCATCGAGCAGATACGAGCGTCCTCCATTAACAGCGCCTGCAACGTCAGCTTCTTTCCCTCGTTTTGGAAGCTCAACTTCTTGTCCTGGATGCCGAAAGTCTGTTTCTCCCATGGAGCGGGGCGTAGTTCCCGGGCCCCAGGGTACCCGATGGCATGCACCGTGTTTAGTTTGTGGTGGTAAGAAGGAGATCAAGGGCTATGCCAGGTTCAGAGATGAAAAGAAGAAAGATGAGCCTGGTTGCGGCAAGCGTCTGGATAGTGCTGCCAAAACTGACGGAGAAGGCGGTGTCTGGTGTCGCGAATGTCTTGTAAGTCTGATATAGCATCAACTGCAAAATCTCAACGCTTTGTTTCTAGCTATTACTTTCCAGCGAGCCGAGGGGTTCACCTCACGGGTCACCCACACGTCCACTTTCAATGACCTCCTTCGGGGATGGTCCCTCGAAGCTTCTACCCCAGAATACGGGAACTACAACAATAGCCAGGCAGTTCACAGGATTAGGTGCTGGTGGTCCTAACGACGGATCTTTGCGCAGGCAACTAACAGGAGGGGCGTTAGGTCCCACTAGAAGTCTCAGTCCGACGAAACAGGTTGGTATGGGTATGAGGCCTCGTCCAAAAAGCGTCATTGGTATGAGAAGTTCGAAGAGTGTGGATGAAGGACGTGGTATGTTTCTCGTCAGGCAGATGACTGGTTCTGGTGCCTGCTGATTGCGGTTGGACACTGCTTTGACATTCACGCGATGGACTGAAAGTGATGTGCTTTTATGAACGTGGATTTAAGACTGTTATGTGATTGCTTTCATTGTACATCTCCTGTAATTGAGAAGGACTATTATGTACTGGATTCAACATCCCACCAGAGACGCCTTTCTGGTTTTATTATTACGGTTGTTACTTCAAGTGTCAGACTTATCTCGATAACTGCTTATTGCCTTTACTATGCCAATATCTTCAATTACCTTGCTTGTCAAGGTCTCTCCAGGTCCATTTCCCGCGCTTAATCAGCCGTCAGGGTCACGTGCCGCTAATCCTAACCATACGCCGTGTATTAAACATCTCCACCGCTCGCCCTCACTTGCCACTCAGCGCACAAATGTCTAAATTTCATGACGGAAGTGACATGGATGCACTGCTGGAAGGAATACCCCTACCTGACACCATTGAAATGCTAAGGAGCTTTGATGTAAGTGGCTGCAGACGTAATCGTGACCCCAACTGAAGCCAGTGCTTTGTAGATGGTGGTGAGCCCTATCATTGCAAGCTGGATGATGATAAAATGTCGAGACTGATGTTACAAAAGTTTGACCGCCAAAGCAAGGTCTGAGTCGTCGACCGACGACCGCTAGTATTTGGAGCCGACGAGTATATAATATATATGGGTACCGGCAACTCCCTACTAAATTCGCACTCCGAGCGATACCAAAAATGGACCGGAATACCCAAGTTTTATGGATGCACCTCCTGTGGGTCGAAGGAGCAAGATTCAGGCCTAGTTTGGCTGGAGTAATTTACTCGGAATAAAATTCTACATGTATTCTTCGAGGCACATTGTTTGATTTACATCATTTTCCTGAATTTCTGTGAATTTTATCACAATTGCACAATGAATTTATCACTTTTGTCTCGAAGAATACATGTATTCTAGTTATGAAATTTGTCTCCTGTGTTTTTGGAGCTGCTTCGACTCTGTGGAAGCCTATACAAGGTGCATAACTTCCAGGTACAAATATGTACAAACAATTGCCTAGTACCAATTTTGCCCTGACTGAAGGTGTTCAGCTGTCATTGAACATGTTATTTAAGGTGTAAACAAGTGAGAGTTGTTATACAGACACTTTAGGACATTAAGGTTAAAGAAATATGACAATATACATAGCAGCCTTGTTCTCCAAGCTATAGAGAGAGAGGACAGTGATCATAAGAACACCATGTATAGTAACAAAAAGAGAATATTACTAGCATGATTAGGACTCCCTGTAATATTATTTAATGGAGGCATGCAACACATATGCTGTACAGGTCCCCAATGAAGGGTGCAGACGGTCATGGACAAATGCGGAAGGGATTTGCCGCCGGAAGGCCCAAAAAGGCGCTTACTCAGCTCACGCTCCAGAACCGGGAGTTGCCGGTACCCATATATAAATACGCGCCACATTTTCGATCACATGATGAACCAAACAAGAACCGTTTATAAGACGCGTATGGTATACTTCTTGAACGCGTCCAGGTTTCCCACTTACCAACACGATCATCAGCGCGCCCTTCTTTTTATCTTCGTTGGTCTTTTCCCTCCTAAGCGATTGTTGCGATACATTCTCTTCCTCAGTCGTACGCTTCAAAGCACCGTCTCTGCCCATCATGCCTGCCCAAATTCTCCAGTTCGCGTTGCGCGCCATCCTCTTTGTCTCTTTGTCCAGCATCTTCGCTCCTCATATCCATGTCCATGCTTCGCCCTCTATGCCTCTAGCGCTCATGAACTATGCACGTTCTGGTCCTCAATC
>JAUDZF010000390.1:0-20138 GCA_030407055.1 Armillaria mellea | reverse complement strand
AACAGAAAGGATGGGTATTGCGTTTGAAAGTCACAATTTCACTCAGGATTTGTATCTTTGTCTTGCGTCCCATGGGTAGGAGCTCTTCGTCGTTCGAAGTTGGTTGACGAGACGGTGCATCGGCGATCGCCGAAGATTTAGGTTCGTACGATCACGGTCCTACGGCCCGGTACATGTTCGTTATGAGTCATGACTTTCCTCTGGCAGCCGTTGCTGTGATTCTATTTCTCTTGGTCTCTATCGCTCTGTGCTTCCCGTTAGCTTTTACCGATGCCAAGTAAACTTCAATCAATGCCTTCTGAGGATAGTACCATTCAGGCTTCTCCTCGGCCTCACGCGACACAACAGAACGGACTATTTCTATGGCCGCGCCTCATTTTTCCTGAGGACGCGGTCTGTGGGATCCCACGTCATTAATTCATTGGCCAGCCAATTGTTGAGCACCCTGAAGTTCCTTCGCTATTGGGCGTCGTAAGAAAGTGGTATGGAATAAATGATATATAGTTTATAAAAATTAGTCTACTGATATGATAGTACTACTAGGTATCTATTAAGTAGAATAAATCTAATTAATATGGTGTCTCTGCTCAGCCTCGAATGCTGTGTATCTCGGGAAGTATGCCTCCTGTGCTACAGAGAAGCAACGGCGTGTGCACTGGTATCGTCACCATCCACATCCTCCCACCGAACCCAATTCTCTTCCATGGCATCATACAACGCGCTCCAATCACGACAGACATGCGCTGATCCTGTTCTACAATCCCTCAAAGTTTTCTCTTGGTAAAATCACCAGGCTCGAGAGTAACATCTGCGGAACAAAGGGCCATCTGTCGGAGGTAGTTCAGACAGTGATGCACATGATCTCCCGTAGCTTTGTGAGAGCGGTCAAACGCGAGGTTGAGCACGCCCAGGCAGTGCAGCTCGTGGAACATCCCAACCATGAACAACCGGCTGTCGGGTCCCAGATGGGCGTATCCAAACCCTGCAGAGGTGAGATTGGACCATTCGTTATCGGACGCGTCGCCGAAGAGGGAATAATGAACGGTTTCTTGGACTCGGAGTAGGACGCGGTCCGGAGGAGAACGCGAAGGAGGAAGCGGAAGGTTTGAAGGGAAGTCGTGGCCCAGAAAGCCTGGTTCCAATGTTTGTGTTATTTGGGAGGAACGTTGGCGGAATAGTATGAGAACTCACTGGGATCATGGCCTGTCACCTTGAAGCCTCGAAGAAATGGCGCGTCGGCTCGCCAATATATAGTATGTATCATGAGATTCGACGCGTGCAATACTGCGATCAAGAGGTAGCATATCGAGAGGCAAAAGTGTTCCTGCTTTGAAGCTTCATAAAAAATTGACGAGGAAAATCAAGTAGCTGTTACAATGGATTGTACAGAGCCACTATAATAAATAGAGTCGTATCTACTGCTTGAATGCGCTGCATCACACGATGAAGAAACCCGGAATAGACCATCTGTGCTCAAGATCCACGTCGCCGGGTCCGTCAGAGGAGCCATGTAGCTCGGTTTCAGAGAGGCAAGAACATCTCTAGTGGCGGCAGGGTTCGAGCGCCCAGTATCTATGCTGTACATTGTAGATGTGTCATAGGTATGCTGGCAGACGCGTAGGCTACATGGATCAAGGATCATTGTTCCCAGACGAGTGACGTCACGAGTCCGTAGGGCGAGTACTTAGATCACAGTTGTACCGCCCCTGCAGCCTGAGCCTCCGTGATCTTCCGTAGTCCACTATAGGCAACGATCGAGACTCTCGTAGACCCGCTAATCGTTACGTGTCATTTATATTCATTTGTTGCGCTCGAGTAAGGACAAGTGTGACTGTCAAGTTGTCATGTCATTGGTCAGGGAGAAAAGTCATCATCATCACCAGTGAGTCCATCAAGAATCGAGACTGATAGATATAAGTAAGCTTGTCCCAGACGTTGGTTGACAGGCCGACTATCTAAAACCCGGTAAGAAAGCTACCTGCAGGCTGTACTTACGGATACTTGACCTGCTTCAAATTTCAACACTATCTTTCAACCAGGACTTGACGGTGCTTCAAAGTTTGTAGTTACGCCGATTAACTGATTGTAAGGAATTTGCTGTTTGTTTTCAGTGGGAAGGAAAGATGATCAAGAGAAGGTTCGGTGAGGAGGGTGACGGTCATAGTTAAAACACGTTCACGTGACTCGAGCTGTCGGTGAGTATCGTGTAATTGTTGTTTCGGCTGTGTTTTACTACTATATTAATATATCCCGCGATGAGGAAAGCAGTCTGTGAGGCTACTGACATAGACTACTCGCAGTGGACAAACACTCTCCGGAGTATCTCCTCAATCAAAGCCAAATTAAAGCACGCAATCTCCGAAATCCTACTTCTAACCCCTGAAGTTCGCCTCAGCAGCATCGTACACCGTCCTCCAATTTCTGCAAACACGGGGCTGGCTCCATGCTGTCACACCTCCGCCCGTAGATCTCCTCACGGACTGAAGTTGCCCATCCGCTCTACACAGAACCATCTGGCGCAGATAGTTCATGCAATGCTGAAGTGGCTGCTCATCGGCAGCCCTTTTGGATTCCATCAACCCTGCGCGTATGATGTTCAGGCAGTGCAGCTGATGGAACATCGAGATACTGAAAGGTTGTTGGTTAGGTCCGAGATGTAGCATTCCACCGCCCGGTGGTAAGAGCCTGTCCCATTCTGATACGGCGAGCTGGGTGTCGAGATTATAATGTTCCGAGTTACCGACGTAGGTATACACTTCTGAGTCGGCAAGACCGGGTACGTTCCATTCCTGTGGGTAATCATGCCCGAGATACGCTGTAATGGATAGTAAGCGGTGACTCGGAAAAGGGGAAGAATTACTGAGAACTCACAATAGTTCAGTGCCTGAGTATTTTGGTCGAGTAGCTTGGCTTTGGGGCGAATCGCCCCCTCGACATAAAATTGATTGAAAGAAACAAAGGCGAAAATAGCAGTGAAAACGGTAGATGCTGCTAAGAAGGCCATCGCCAGTCGAAGCCTTGACGACAACGGATTTTCTAGCAACTTGGTGTTAATAATAACGAGTGCGTGATAAGCACCCTCAGGCTCAGCTTCCTTACCTTTATCCTCGTCGAACATATCTCACGGATACTGAAGGCAGGCAGGTGTTATGAGAAGTATAGTTTTGCTCTCACATCCTTTATACTTCCGAGTCAGTGATGAACGTCGCATTTCAGGTTCTCTTTGATACATGCAGCGTAAGGGGTATCAGCTTCAGTGCTTAAATTAAATCTGATCAGCGCTTCAACATCCGGAATTAAAAAGCTGTCCCATATGGTCCACATTAATACGACAGAACAAAACTCCGGATTACTACGTTCTAAGGTATGATACTGCTAGCAAGCAATGCCCTGAAAGCAACGATTATCAGGAAACCGAGACCGTGGCAAAGAAGGTTCCCTTACGATTTACTAGATGCCGTATCCAAGAACTTTGAAAGGAGACCCCTCCCCGCCGGGTCCAGTGTGGGTCTCCAGAATGGGACGGCTGGTGTCGACGGCCGGATTACCTACGTACAAGACGGTGGTTAGTGCGCTTTCCACGAAAATGACCTGAGAGCATACCATTGGACGGGGATGCCGACGTCAGCGGGGCGGCCTCTACATTGGGCGAGAGAACAGAGAGTACAAGAAAGCATGCGATAAGAGCTGAGAAGAATCTAGTAGACATCGGGATTTTTGGTGGGATAGCGGCTCAATGTTGTCCACTTCCCAGACCAAGGGGGTCTTTTATACAAAGAGCATGTCAAAGGTTCTGCAGCGGATATCGTGATTAGATGATGCGGTGGGAACTCAGAGAGATCCGGAGCGTGGTAGCTTGAGGTCGCCGAGGTTCACAGCCAGCATCATTGCTTCATCGAAGATCCTAGGTAATCCTCATTGAATTTGTATCTCTAGAGACGCTCGTCCAAACTGATAGATACCACTACGCATGGAGACGCGATGGCCCAGGGCCCACACCCCGTGTCAGGAAAGTCTGGGTGAACCCGAATTCTTGGACAACAGCACGGCTTGGCTACAGTGCCGATACAAGCTGTACGTTATCGCACGCTCAGTTAGCTTGATATCCGCACCACAAGAATTAATGCTCACCGGTTACAGGTACCTCGCGTGAAAAGAAGTAAAGTTAATATGTAAAAGAAGATCTCATTGTAAAAATCCGTCCACTTCATCATCATTAAAACGTCAGTTCCGACACCGGCGCTTCCTTGGTATCGATGTCCCCGATAGACACGTGACAGATACTGTGGCAGGAGCATAAAACAGCTCGAAGAGTGTTGCTGGCCCCGTTCCGCCCTTGGTGCCAGTCCAATACATGACCAGAGACCCTTACAGGACCGACGAGTCTGCTTCGTCGTTGTGGTTTGAACAGGCTTTGAACGCCACAGTTCATATCGGCGCTATAGCATACGGTAAGTTACACTCCCTGAACAAGCCACCCCTCGCTTACTTTGTACGTGTCTCTTCCATCAAGGTACGCAACTGGCAACTGCGTTCCTCGCCGTGTACTACGTCCTGCATTCGGAGAAAAAGAAATATATCTGGCAAACCATCACTTATGTTGGTCTGCTGGTCCTGTTGTCGACAATCTATACGGCGTGTAATATCCATTCGAACGAAATGGCGTGGATTGATGAACGCGGCTACCCTGGCGGACCCTTGATGTACCAGCTCGAGCAGAGTTATACGGCAACCACCGTTATTGCTAACGTGGCGGCGATTACTATCACATTTCTCGCCGATGTCTGTATGGTACGCCTCGTCGTGAATTGTGGGATTGGTTTCGGCTCATCTCGTAGCAGCTTTGGAGGTGCTACATCCTGTATCGGGGCTTATGGATAGCCGTCGTCCTGCCCTCCTTGCTTCTTCTCTCCTCAACCAGTGCGCTTTTTGTAAGCTTGTATATTTCAACTGACGCGATATTCCTCTCGCAGCTATGGGCGTATTCCTCGCGCTTCAGCTAGCTTTACCGGGGGCGGCTATCTGGGGATCCGATATTGCCAGGTTTTCCATCCCATACTGGGCCCTTTCAATCACCTTCACGCTTCTCGTCACGCTCATGATCGTCGCCCGTGTCCTGCTGATGCGCAGGAGAATCCAGGTTACGTTGGGACCCGAGTACGGGAGAGCGTATACCGGAATTGCAGCAATGCTGATTGAATGTGCCCTTCCGTACGCGCTGATCTCGTCTGTTTTAATCATCCTATATGGTCTGGGGAGTACAGCATCCAACCTCTTTGTGCCGCTGATGATCATGGTTGAGGTCAACACTGTCCACCTTCTACTTCTTCGCAAAGCCAAACTGACTTTCACTTCTCCTTGTAGGCGATGACCCCGCAGCTCATCATCATACGTGTTGTCCGGGGTCGTGATTTGTCTGCAGACGGTATCGCTACCACAACTGGGCAAATATCGGTGATGCAATTCCATAGACGCGTCCCTCCTGGCACGGAGACTACGGAATTACCCGATTCTCCTATAACACCACTAGGGTCGAACACACACGCCATGAAACTCGCAGGATCGTTATCTGACAGCTATTTTGAGGAACTGTCGAAGGCGTCTCCGTGTTAGAAATCAGGGATGCGTAGATGGTCGGAGAAAACCGAGAGTCGTTGAGGTAGAAGGGGCCTTTTTAAAGCCGTACAGTATGCCGTCTATAACCGGACCTAATGAATGATAGATAGCCGCGAAACGAAATGATTGTCGTGATGCGTTCGAAAGCAGTCTGTCTGACACGTCGAGCCCCCGTATCCCTCAGTACCGAAGAGGGCCAACACACCACGAAGTGCCGAGGAAACAGACAGCCCAGCGTCTGTCCTTTGCCCGACCCTCCTACGCAGGACATTTATCATCTTCGCAAAACTGTTCGGCAAAAGCGGTACTTTGTGAACATTTGTACGACGTCCCTGAAGTTTGTGTATATTCTAGTGCCAAAGGCACCTGAAATCTTCCTCTGACCGGACCTAAAGAAGGAAGCTGTGCGAAGTGCAGAGAGGAAGGGGAAATATATGAAGGCTGGAGGTATCATCCGAAGGGCCGCAGCACGTCGGTTTGGGAGAGTCGTTACACCAATATTACGCGATGAATAGGAGGGTATCTTCGAATGGCAGGCAGTTGCAGGGTCGTATTTCGGAAGAGGGTACCGCTGATCCTCAGAGAACCCTGGGTCACGAACGAAGTCGAACCGCCGGGTCAAGCCTATTCGTACAACACGCTTCTCCTAGCGGATATCTTGGTCTCATTGTCACCACCCTCTCATAGTGATTATGTCTCCATCTGCCAAAGTGGCTGAAGAGAGGCAGTTCGGAAAGGCTATAACAGGTCGAGCGTGGGGTTTATGCCGGACAGCTAGAATAAACAGTACAGCCGCAGTAGTCTGCAAACTACAAATTTCACAGGTTTGTTGCGAGAAACGACACTGTAAGGTCCGATCAGCCCAGCCGTCGATGGCTTGGAGTCAAGATGCTCTTTTTTGGTAAACGGAAACGATAAAAGTCCTGTTCGTGGGATTGAGCATCTATGAGGTCGTGTCAATATGGTTTAAAGAGGAAGAAAGGGAGGGATATACGGATCATGATGTGAACAAAGAGGGACTAGCGTAAGTAAGCCGTAGTGCCAGCCGCTAGCCGCTACGCCATCGTCATTTCCAAACGTTATATCCACCCTCCCAGTCCGAATCCATGTGACACAAGCATGCGCGTAGCTGCAGTAGTGGCTACCGCGGAGAATGCGCGGTAATGATGATACTGGAGTGTTGTTCGATGCCGGTACACATCCCTACACAACCTCTAGCATCGAGCATCATGACGACTTTGGGTCAAACCTGCCATTAGGCTCTGTTCAATTGTCCCTGTGCAGTTCATACTGACCCATCAGAACGAAATCGAGGTGCTGATCTGGTGATGGTAGAGGAAAGTGATTTCATTGGTGAGAAAACCGGAGCTGAGTCTTCGGGGATAGCGATTCGGGTGCTGTCACTAGAAGCGCTCGAGACGATGTGTTCCAGCCTCGTACAAGGCTGCAGGGAGACATACTTGGCTGAGAAAAAAAATTACCAGGTGCCATACCATACTGGTTCAGGACATCAAAGCCCGAGCTCGGAGTACGGTCGACTTGACAACTCTTTCTTCTTTCCTTTATGCGCTATGCGAAGGGTTTGGTTCCTGTGGTGCTGATATGCATTCAGTTATTTTTCACGCTGTAATGCACAATCAGCGTTCACACAGGAATGAAGAAAGGACCTAAACTGCACTAATATCAGGAGTCTCGGAAATGAATTCCCCTTGCAGACACCCAGATAAAAGAATGTGCTTCGCTCTGGAGCTGCAAACCACAAGGCCTCGATGACACGATACGACAGCATAATCTGCGACTTGGGAGACGTCCTCTTCACATGGTCTCCCCCGTCCAGTAACGCCATTCCACCGAAAACCCTGCGCGAAATTTTCTCCTCTGCGACATGGTTTGAGTACGAGAAAGGTCGTGTCTCTCAGCAGATATGCTACGACCGTCTTGGACACGAGCTCTCTCTCAATCCATCCGACATCCGCAAAGCAATAGAGGAATCCTGCGCCTCCCTAAAATGGGACAAGGATCTGGCGGGCTTCTTCCGGGAGCTCAGGGATGCAAACCGGGAAGCGGTACGCATTTTTGCCATGTCCAACATATCACAGCCAGACTATGAAGTGCTCCGGAGCATTTCGTCGGATACGGACTGGTCTATCTTTGACGGCATCTTCACGTCCTTCGCAGCAGGCAGACGTAAACCCGAGCTGGGCTTTTACCGCTATACGCTGTCTCAGGCGAGTCTCGATCCCACTCGAACCATTTTCATAGACGACAAATTGGAGAACGTGCTCTCTGCGCGCTCTCAAGGACTGCGCGGCCTCGTGTATCGCAACTTCACGGAGCTGAAGCAGTCATTGCTCAATCTGCTGGGCAATCCGGTACTCAGAGGTCAAGAATACTTGAAACAGAATGCAGGGCATCTTACCTCCGAATGCGCTGGACTAGCCATTCAAGAGAACTTCGCTCAGCTGCTCATTCTGGATATGACCAGTAACCGGTGAGTCTGGCCCTGGGCCCTGGGTGTCTTCGAGATCAAGTCCTGACGGAGTGATAGTTCTTTGGTTGATTTGGATGTACCAAAAGAGGGAAAGTGGAACTTCTTCCCCGGCAAGTTGAACTAGTAGATTGCCGCGATCAGCCGAGCTAATAATTACCAAAGGGGAAGGTCGACTTACGACGGCCAATTTTCCTTGTGATTTGGACACGACCTCACTTGGCCTCACAGTAATTCGAACGAAAGAGGAAGTGGCTGCGTCTACGATGGATGAGATGTTGTTGTATGTGAATGAAGACGGAATCGTACAGGTGAATTTTTCTCCACAGCGAAACCGATGGCCGAAGCCTAATCCGTCTGCATAGACGTACTTCGACTGCAACCGGCCACGAATCGATCCCGTCGTCTGTGTCAACGTTCTCAGCCTCTTCCATTCATATGGTCGGGGAAATGAGATAAATCCGACCTTGGAATGGGTACACCAGGTTCTTCTCCATCGTGCGTACCTCCAAGGATCGCGATACTACGAGACGGCAGAGTGTTTCCTCTTCTTCCTCTATCGATTTATCAGCAGCTGCGATAGTCTGGTGATCCATAATCGTTTCTATCCGCTTCTGAAAGCCAGGGTTATGGAGCGAATCGGGACGGAGGGTGACGGACTCGCCTTGGCGATGCGTCTGATTGTGTGCAACTTTACGAAGGTGAAAAATGAGATCGACCTCCAGACTCTTCGAGATCTCCAGCAAGAAGACGGAGGTTGGGACTCCGGTTTGATATACAAATATGGGTCTTCGGGTCTCAGGATTGGGAATCGGGGTCTGACGACAGTGATGGCTATCCATGCTATTCAGTGTAGTAGCTTGGCTGGTTCCTCGTTATGATACGGATACAAAGTCCTTCAATAATAGTAATAAGTATTTGTTATGGTGTAGCTTGTTGATTCTTACCGTTACAATCACGTATCGGGCTTCCCATATTGTTTTTAAAAGGCTATATGCGTATGTGTTAGAGTAAGTGGTGACTCCGAGTTCGCTGTCGCCCAATGCGACCAACCAGAATGTACTGTTATGCGTGGCAAACACGAGCAGCTGGCGGAAATTAGGCGATAATAGCTTGTCAGCCGCTGCAGTAACGCAATCCAGACAAGATATTTTCAGTATGACTACGACACGGGAAGCATTCGCCCTTGGGTGCAGCTTTGCATGATATACAAAATACATCGAGGGCGACGTGCTTTGGCCGCGACGTCCGTCCTTCATTGAGCTATGAGTCCATTTCACGGATGCATAGAGTCAGTCTTTGCGGTCCCTGAAGTGTAAACATACAATCCGATGATGAAAGTCGATATAGCGAAATAAACCAAGATAGACTGACTATATCAAGGCTGCTGTAGACGTGAACCGAAATCTGGTAATGAAAGAGAGGTACCTATAGGTGGGGGTAGGTGCAACCTTAAAACCTCTAGAACTAGACGTAAGAACACTGGAATGAGGAAGAAATAGGTATTCGCTCACCCTGAGCCATCCGAATGGTTCAAATTTGGTACCAGGCTCCTCGTAGACGTCCACGGGGTAAATCACGTTGCCACGAGATGATATTGTCGTGACTAGTGTGGAGTACACGTGATGGTGGTAGTGAAGAGAGTCATGGTTGCTTGTTGACGTCACCAAACAGCTTTTAGTATCAACCATTGCTCGCGAGTTCGTTTCTTCTGGCCGCTACGCTCTGATCCTTTGCTGTTCATCCGACGTAGCTGTCAGTTACCTCAAGAGCTTCCATTGGAACCATCTCGTCGGGTCCAAGAGATAGAATGGGGAAGAGCTAGTGAGAGTCGTGGATGTAGGTACAGATAACATTAAGCGGACGGCACTTTCCGAATGTGCACGTGATGGCGGATGAACCGGACCGTATCAACGCGCTCCCATCCGGATTAAGACCTGCCACCACCACCCGCTGACTAGATGCTTGCGATTCGGGATTTTGATGAACTCGACTACCACTACTGTGTAGCCATTTCTGATGCCGTCCAATGTCCGGTGCTTGTCTTTGGACCAAGTTTATGTTTTCATGGACCCGATCTCCGCTGCTGTGTGCTTGCTGTCTCTTGTCAGCTTCGAACCCGGAGAAGGCTCTGTCTTGCGTTTCAAGATTTGCTTACTAGGCCTGACATACACTACTGTACGCTAACCACTTCTTGCAAATGGTTGGCCTCGATGCCAGCGCTTGCGTTCCAGCGTTCTCATGAGCCTGATCTTCGCCACTTGCGTGCTCACAGTCTCCCGGAAACGGCTGGCTTCGATGCTGGTGTTTATCTGGGCGCTTGCGTTCCGTGGTTTTCTCATGTGCTTCAGTTTGCTACATATTTGTGTTTCCGACCTTTGCCATTTTACATGTCTCATGTGCAAGTCCACGGTCATGAGCTATTGAGGTTATTTCACCATTGAAAATAGCTTCCTCAGAACGTTGCCTAGAACCGTATCTTGCTTGGCATCAATATCGACAAGCGGCTCAACTTTCTCACAATAGGCTCGCCGTCAAGCATGCCTGGTGGATATTTTCGAATGAAGCGGACCATTGACTAAGAAACGGAATGAGCTAAGAATTCCCTTCTCTTTATTCTACTACTCTGGGAATGCTTAACGACTCTAGCCACGGACTTATATATGTCCTATGTTTCTTCTTCTTTTCCTACGGCTCGGGGGAAGCAGTGTGCATTAGTCGAAAACAATCAAGTCCCGATGGGCCAAAATGAAATCTATTATCAAAATCACACGGTCGACATCAAGGGACCGGGGAAATTCAGATGAATCGGCGGTCCTAGAACTAAACTAAGATCGACGAAGATGCCAACAATAAATGGATACTGGATTCTCGTGGACATACAGGACGGTTTTTTTAACCCCTTTCGAAACCTACTGGCTCAGCAGACGACTCCGATCCCGGGATCTATCATCTCATAAGGTGCACTTGTAAATACTCATTTAAGCACTCACCAGATTAAGGGATTTCGTTTGACCCATATCCCAACCAAATCATCACTCAGTAACATTTCATAGCCATGGCATCTAAAGGAAACCAACTCGACGAAAAGGATTTTGTTTCAAGATGAAATCCGCTGCTCTTTATTTTGTATATTTTAAATGCATCCGTCGCTTGACCCTTTTTTCCAGGTCCTTGGTATACAGAAAGAGTGCTCAGTTAGCGCAACTGAGTCTTCCCCGCATATCTGAACCGCTTTGAACTACCTTTGTGCAGGCACTGATATCACACACCCGGAGTGTAGTTCTCTGCTTAATTTCATGCCGCTATTGTTGGACTTTCCACAAATGGAGACCGTCTCCGAACGCACATTGAGTCTAGCAAACCTTACGCAGCCGCGGCGCGGCAAACTCTCGTGATCTACATCCATCTATGCTTAACATAATTACCTGAATGTGTCGCCGCTATCGTAATGTAAGGGTGAGATCACGAAATCCCTTCAAGGGTACCAGGTTCGTTGTCTTTTGTCCTGCACGGTTCTCCTGTATCTATTGAGCCGTCTCCTCCAGCGTTCTTTACACCTGCACCATATCCCACAGGTCCCTGACTACTACTGATCTTGAACTTTCTTTAGGAGAAAGCAAAAACGTTCGAACTCACTGGAAAGAAGTCATTCCCTGCTTGCTGCTTGCTCGATCCTACGGCACCGGCGTAGTTGTCGTATAGATCTTGGTACTAACTTGATGCGCTAGATTACAAAGCAAGTGTTAGTTGCTGCGCATGCTGATCTCGAAGATGGACAATAACACTATCTGAAAGAACCCAGCGACCTCGGTCGAGTGACTTCTTGCTTAAGTAGGGATTGCCCGGTTCAATGAGGTTACCAGATTATTTGGATTGGAATCTGCCTCGCATACTTACTAGCTTAGTGACAACGAATTCAGAAACGCAACCATTGATCGTTTTTCTCATGATCGTCATGAGGGCGACAGGTACGTCCGGTCGGCAACAGTAACCATCAAAGCTGATCGATGATCCTTGATATTCGGTAGTCATTGATTTGCGGCCCGACGGGTTGAAGATGAACGCCCCACGCGACTTGAACGCGACATCGCGTAAAACTTCTATATTTATGCGGAAGGTATCAATTGAATTCATTTCAAGCTTATGTTTGGGTCTTGTCCTTTTCTCGTCGACTTACAGGAGCTCCAACCGTGAGTTAAACATGTTAACATACACCAACCGCTTTTCAATCCTAGCTAACATTCAGCTTTATAAGAGTCCTCCCGATACGAGACTTCAGTTGACCTATCTTGAAGATGATTACATCGGCATTAAAACAGTCAGCCTTGAGGGCGGGATCCTCATCGAAATATTCTTAGTCTGAATCCATATACACTTAATTAAATGAGACCCGTCCATGAACCTAGGGATAGTCCTGAACTACTATATCTCGTTGGACAGACTTCAAGAAGTTTCTCGGCTCTCTGGCGCTCTAGGTATGCCTGGACAAACGGCTTACTAAGGCCAGAGGTACACTCTCTCAGTTTGTCGCAGACACATACTCACAATCGCGAGAAGGGTTGTTCAAATGGCAATCGCTCAATGGCTCAGAGTCACATTGACTCGTACGGTGTTTGCTTTCTTCTGTTTTAAGATTCAAATGTCTGCGTATCATTAACCGGCACCTCTGGCTGATAAGCCGCTATAGGATAATGAGCGCGCTACTAGCCACTAGAAGTGACTAGAGGCACCAATCTCCTGATATTGATTTTCTCACTCACAGGAAGAAGAGATGGTAATCAAATGGTAATGTCCGATTGGGGCAAGTTTGGATGAAGGTGTACCCATCTCGGCACGAATGCGTCTGACCCCGGGTAGAATATCTTATCGCAAAAAGCGCAGGCCTTGACTGAATAGGGCGGGAGACCAGAGACAAGAACGTCTATGGTTAAAAGCGAGGCTAGGGTGCCTAACGATATTTAGCTAACACCGAATCACGAGAGAAACTGAATTCGGTTTCAATTCCCGCGGCAAATGCACCGGCGCCATTCACTTGCGGGAATGAATGATTGAAAGGTATGGCTGTTTCACGCCCTCAGTCTCAAATTTCAACATACAGGTGCCCTAAATTTCTCTTATTCTGTTGATATTAAGACGTGGCGACATTCTGGGAGGGCGATCATCGCGGCAAGATGAGCTTCACTGCCGATTGTTGTAGGACGTCGTCTCGGTACCGTAGCGCTCTATTGTATAGTATGGACTCTGGTCAACTTCCTTCTGAGAGATATGAGGACCGGAATAAATATCCTCCCTCCTTGTTGATTGTGATCGAAAATCGAGGTCTTGTCTGATTTCGACACGCTTCTGTTGAAGAGCGCTGTCGGGTCATAAAACTTCTTTCCTTCAAACATCGACAAGATGATGCGGATCATTATCAAGCCTTCCTAACGGGGTGGATTTTTCTCACTTCGTTTCCCGTCCTGTTGGTGTTTAGCACAGCGTGGAAGTTCCTATATGTGGAAAATCTTCCGGGTCACATCAGACTGATCCGTTACCACAATCAGTATCCGGGTACGGCGCTATTGGACGTCGTTTTGTCCCAGACACAGCCCCAGGCCAACATTGACAAGGTCGGCCGCAATGCCATTCGCTACATCAGAATCTCCTGACTACGTCTAGGTTGGTAAGTAAAATCTCACATACTTGTTGGAATAGAACTGTTGTAAAATATGTGGATGGAACGCTCCAACACATCAAAGTCTATCAAGAGATACCGGACTCTCCTTCTGGTCGTCATCGACTCCGGTACCAGCCTAGTCACCAAAGATGTTTGGGTAATGATGACCCACAGCTATTTACATACAGCTCAACGGTCAGAGCGTTTTCTTGGATCATGAAAGCCTCGGACTTGATCATAAACCGCGTCTCCTTGAAGCGCCCGAAAAGGACTCCGAGATCACCATAGTGGCCGTAGACCAGCCACATGCATATCTTCAAGTTAACAAACCACGGTTTAAGATCAAGTCCTTCGAAGGACTCTTTTATCAGGTAAAACTCTCGCCATTGTCAAGCTGTGTACAAACGGCTGTAAATGGTCTCAGCGCGATGTACATATCTTTTGACCGAATGCCACAGATGTCAGGATGTGTGGATATCGCGAGTAACCTTCTCTCAAACTTGATTTCATACTTTTAGGTTATTGCCCCAATGGTTCGTCGTCGTTGTAGACAAGAATATGACAGCCAGTCATACAATCTCAACCTATCGTCAGTTTACGGTCGTCGAGCTCTTCGGTACGGAGACAGAGAAGCCGGTAGAGGGGATGCAATTCGCACAAAACACAGCCCAAGCTCCAGGGGAACTGAAAGTTCCGGCGAGACGGTCTCACAAGGTCAATCAACGTCCCGACAGAAAAGGATCTCAATCTGAGGGGGCCGTAGCCTTAGATCAACCCAGAGTATATCACGTCGAATGGGGGACCTATGTCTAGAGCTGGTTGTTTTGCTTTACGTTAGATAGCCCATGCTCTTTTCTTAGGATTTGCGCTTATCTATATTTGCTCACCTGTTAAGCCCCCTCCTCATGAGCACCAGGCACCATAACAGATGGTGATGTGCGCAGGATTATGAGCGGACCAGATCAATGCACGGCACATACGGGGGATTTTCCGCGGGGCGGGACGAATTGTCCTTCTTAGAAAAATGATGATAAGTAAACGTATATAAGGAGCCTCAGATTGATTCAAAGAACTCACAGCAGGAATGGCACAATACGACGCCATACTTTGTGACTTGGGGGACGTTCTCTTCACATGGTCTCACTCAGCCAATCGCGCCCTTCCCTTGAACACCCTTCGCAGCGTCCTCTCCTCATCGACATGGTTCGAGTACGAAAAGGGCCGAATCTCCCAGCAGACGTGTTACGATAGAATTGGACAGGAATTATCCATCAGCCCGGTAGACATCCGCAAGGCAATCGAAGAGTCTTGCGCCTCTTTGCGTTGCGACTCTGGTCTTGTCGGTTTCCTTCGGGAACTCAAAGATTCGACAGGGGGTACCTTGCGCATCTTCGCCATGTCGAACATATCACAACCGGATTATGATGCTCTTCGGAAGGTTGGAGAGATGGATTGGTCGATATTCGACGACGTCTTCACATCCTTTGCGGCGGGAGCACGTAAACCCGACCTTGGATTCTACAGATATGTCCTGTCGCAGGCGAAGCTGGAACCCTCCCGAACCATATTCATAGACGACAAGTCCGAGAACGTACTCTCTGCACGTTCCCAAGGGCTGCATGGTCTCGTGTATCGTGAATCCAAAGAGTTGAAGCAATCACTGCTCACCTTGTTCGGAGACCCGATTCAAAGAGGCCGAAGGTTTTTGAAAGAGAACGCAGGACGGCTGGTCTCAACGTGTGGCGGAATAGCTATACATGAGAACTTTGCTCAGTTACTCATTTTGGAGATCACGAATGACCGGTGAGAATCAGGACTACTTACATTTCAGATGCTTTCGGCTGACGATGTGATAGGTCTTTAGTTCAATCACAGATAGTTGAAAAGGAGGGAAAGTGGAACTTTTTCCGAGGCAAGTCTTATTCATCTGTTTGTTATAAATCGAGCTGATGATGGTCAAAGGGAGTGGCCAACTTACCACAGCCGAGTTTCCTTGTGATTTAGATACCACTTCCCTGGGCCTCACAGTGGTCCGAGCAAAAGGGAACGTGGCAGCATCTATCATGGATGAAATGTTGAACTATATCAACGAAGACGGCATCGTACAGGTACTTGCCCTCGAGCTCAAACCAACTTGCGTAGCTCACTGTCTCTTGGTTAGACGTACTTCGACCATGATAGGCCGCGAACTGATCCTGTTGTCTGCGTAAACGTCCTTAATCTCTTCTATTCCTATGGTCGAGGAAAAGAGATGAGCCAGACTTCGCAATGGGTATATGAAGTTCTTCTTCATCGGGCTTATATCCAAGGTTCACGCTACTACGAGACGGCAGAATGCTTTCTCTTCTTCCTCTATAGATTCATCAGCGACTGCGATGACCCGGTCATCCACAGTCGCTTCTATCCGCTCCTGAAAGAAAGAGTTATGGAACGAATTGGAGCGGTAGGAGATGGACTTGCCTTAGCGATGCGCCTCATTGTTTGCGATTTTACTGGGGTGAGAAACGATGTCGACCTTGAAGCTCTTAGAACTTTCCAATGCGAAGATGGAGGATGGGATAATGGTTTGATATACAAGTATGGATCTTCGGGCCACAGCATTGGGAACCGAGGTCTGACGACAGCAATGGCCATCCATGCTATCCAGTGTAGCCAGGCCGGTTCTTCGCTACAACAGAATATCTAATGACAGTAGTCACTATATAGTATCAATTGTAAATGTTGTGATATGGGGGATCAGTTCATCTTCCATACGTACACATGCTGTGTCGAGCCAGTAGTATTGTGCTTGGCTGAGCTCTGGAAACGCATGAGGATGTACACTACAGTACCTACTTATATACTAAAAGACTATCTACTAGAATCTTCTATACTTTTCCTATATCTTCTTTCTTAATCAGCATCTTTGGCATGATGCCAGATTGCCATATTCCAACAGTAAAGCAGTTTTAGATCTCGTACCATCCAATGGCTTATCCGATAGTATGGGCTTCCCATATCCTGAGGAGGAATTACTTATATACATATGCCTTGAAGCCAGTGGCAACTTTAAGTCTTCCTCTTCGCCCAGTACATATACTGTGATAGGCGGCACGTCTGAATCTATCTCAGCAGTCAGTTTAAATCCCTGGTTGAGAAGCAAGAAGATTTTGTCACTCTGTTGCAGTAACACAATGAAGATACAATAGGTCCCATCTTTGCCAGAACATGGAGGTATTCACTGCGGACACAGCCTCATTGGGCAGTGAAGTACTACGCTCAAACATTGCTTCAAGAAACATGACTTGACATGTAACCTGTGGCATTCTGTATTGAAAACGAAGTGACGTTAGCAGGTATAGGAATGATCTGAACTTTGGCAGGGACGCACATTTGTCTTTGAGATATGAGGCTATGTTACGGGGGCTTCGCTTCGAGGTATCTGCTATCCAGATATATGTTCCAATGATAAATAGGAGTGTCAGGAAGAATGGTATGGTAGACTGACCATTGTAGTGCTGCTACTATACATCAGAACTGAAATCTGGTGATGGAAAGAATGCCATTGTGCAGGAGTCAGTGTTATCAGTTGCCAGCCCCTCTGCAACACTCTACCGCCAATGAGACGTCAGTCGCCAGTTCAGTGATAATCCGTTTGTTGAGTAGTAATAATGCTGAAGAGAGGCCTCAAACTAACTGCCATGCCCCAACCTGGCTCAACGATCCATAGGAAGTGAATTAGTTGTTCAATAGATGTAAGAGTCTAATTGAGGTTGGATCGAGACACAGTAAGCAGTAGCTGAAAAAGATGATAGCCGGCATCCGGCATCATCAGCTGCAACCCAATTTTCAAACTCAGGGTATCCCCCACCAACAACCGTCATGTCTTCCTTGCAGTCATCCCAGAAATGTTGAGTTCTACTCCTTAGGAGCATTTTATCGGTAACAGCCCCAGATGACGCGATTCTTTGACTTCTATCCTGACATTTCTTCATGACTTCATTGCCAGAAATCGGACACCCAGCCTTTCTTTTTGATGTGACCGGACACGTCTTTTTCATTCACGGTGCTAAAGTTGTATAGCTTCTATTGTCCATCAATTTATGGTCTACGAAATAAACCTCTGTTATTTATGCATCTAACATCTAGTTTGCCGCTTCCACCAGCTCGACAGCGCTCTTGCTTTTCTGTTCTTCGATGGCCCAGTCTTTACCCATCCCTCTTCCAATCATATATCCTGGATGTGCAAAGTTCAGGGTGTAAATTGCCAAGATGACCATAGCACCATCAAAAACATCTGCACTCTGGTTGATTAACCGCATCACGTGTAAAATAATTGAATGCGTACTGAAGTATGCTTGCGTGTGGATGACTTTTCCATCCCACCCATCAGTGAGTTCAATCGTCCGGTAAATTTCCCTGCACGGAGACTTCAGGAAAATAAGTAAAATAAATCAGTGAACTTGCATACCAAACGATAAGGCAAATAGTACTGAAGGCCAAAGCGCGAATCATGTACTTCAATCCTTTGTCCATGATTCCGCGTTTGGTATTTGGTGATGAAAGGGTCATCGAGGAGAGGTTATGATTCCCATGCCGAGTGAAAGGACAGTCGTAGTTATACCGGAGGAGGAACTCGCAGCCCAGAATGGCATAGAAGATGATGACACCTAAATTGAAGCCAGATTAGTGATAGCTCTGGAAGATCTTTCTAGATGTACCCAGTTGGAAGGCAATCCCCCTGAGCATCACATTGCTTCACTGCATCCACCGAGCACGTCAGATCCATACCAACAGTAAAGAAATTCAGTGCTCTCACAATTTTGACCGCACTAAGATCGTTGTTCGACGATGCCATACCCCCTCCCACTGCTTGCGTAAGGAGGGCAAGGATATCCTTGAACAGGACGGTATCAGTAATAAGGTTGTTAATCCTAAACTACACTCACACAGCTGATGAATATCCTAGAATCTTGTGCATAGATTGTCCATGAGCGACAGCACAGCCTGAGGTAGAAACACAATATCAGTACTTACAGGCTCTGGGACTCAGTCTGCTATAGGGAGGCCCAAGAATGCGGATAATGGCTCCAAGGATGATGAAATTTGCAGCAACGAGAGGCGTAGGTCCAATAATGGTAGCCGTTATTCTGGAGCGAGAAAAATATGATCAACATCAGCCAGATTATGGAAGGATTGAGCTGAGTCACTGGATAGTAAAGGGCGTATCGAGACGCAGAGAGATACTTGACCAGAATCGCACACTCCATCCTAATATTTCCAAGCTCCCACCAAGAAGGATCGTCAGGATTATCCACCACATGCGGAAGTACATGCCTTGGATGGTGTGTGTCACTGGGGAGAATACTAACCATCAATTCGAAGCAACACCCATGCCTTGCACTCACTGGTAGAAATACTGAATAGGATGATAAACACTAGCGTGACGCCCTTGGTGGGTACATATCCATATAAATTGTTGTCTTGTGCTTCCATCTGAGCAAGCACTTTGACTGGATATAAAGTGGGGGCATCAATGAAGGTTGAACTACAGATATGGGAGAAATTTACGCACCATGCTCTAGAGACATAGTTCGTACAAGGCCTGCCAGTTTCTTGTTTTTTTCAACACAAAAATGAGGGGGACACGATGAAGAAAAGTTGTTGATTAACGTGCCTTAAGAATGAGTCACCATACGTTACCTCGAGGTTTCATGATATCCGCAGCTAGGAGGACATGTATTGCCTTCTTTGCATGCATCTGAAAAGCAGTGAATTGGTGGGGCATCCTGCCCATACCACGTCCTGGTAGTCAGTGGGGGGGCACAATGCGTACATAGAGTAGTTGAATTTCAAATAGCATTACAGAAATATGAAGCATCTCTAGAGATGCGACATGGAGACCAGACTTCAAAGCATTCAAGTTCAACACTCCAAAATACAGTGTTTCATACATCGATGATAAATGTTGAATGTTGGTGAAGCGTTGATTATCTAAGGTCGCGACTGCGGATTGAAAGTATCGAACACCGCCATGCACCATAGACGAAATATGCCAGAGGGTAAGGACCACAGCAAGAATATAAAGAAAATCATGGACACTCTGTTTCAGAGACGTCCGAGAACTGCGTAAATACTGAAAAGGGTGCTAGCATTGGGCGACCAGCTTTAAACTAACCCCAGATTGCACAGTAGAGTCCCGGGGATGGGTTACAAAGGCTCTTGACAGTTCCCTATATTTCTTTATGCCATAATATAGTCTCCTCCTGAATGACGAAAAATTGCTGGGCCGATTTTCAAGATATTCAGCGCTTGTGTATTGTATCGGACACAGGAGGCTGATTGTTGTTTTCTTTTACTGTTTAGTGGTCCCAAGTCAATCTGACTTATTCGTAG
>JAUDZF010000039.1:0-138234 GCA_030407055.1 Armillaria mellea | reverse complement strand
TCGCTGGATCTGGATGGTTCCAATAGATGTCATCGCATTCCAGAGGAAACCCAATGTCGAGCTAAAAATGTGTCAATGCGTGTAATCATATAACAGTCAACAACTGACTCTTCATAGCGAAGGGCCACAGGCCGGCCATAATGACAGCATGAGACACATCCAGAAATATCAACACCCTGTATTATGATCAGTTTAAGGAACCAAGAAGGACGCATTTCTAAAATACCAAAAAGCGCGCTTCCATGCTTCGTCACGAGCATTAGGAGGTCGGTTCTTATGAACATGTGCTCCAATCTGTTGCGCCATCCTTAAAGCTAGACCAATTGATTGCTACGGTTTCCCAAAGCCCGACTGCCTGGAGATATAAGACCGACAGCTGCAAGAAAGAATTTAGGCTTCGTCAAAATGGAGTTTGAACGGAAAACAACGTACACAATGAATCTGCAGCTCATAAAGAGTCGTAGTGGTGCGATCTTGCAAGGCTGTCTGGAACGATGTCAGCTGTTCGAAATATCTCCACCCAGCCTCGCTTCCTCCTGGCTGAGTAGAGAATATCCTTGGATCGTTGGAGTATCGTGCACCGAGGGCGCATACGAGAAGTAAGGTCCCCGCGTAAAGGTGGTCGGTCCAATGCTCTCCGTCCGCCATCGCCTTTTCAAAAGTAGGGCGATGTAGGAGCGGAAGGTAGGAGTTATAATGATCAAAGTACAAAGTAACAAGAATCGGCATTAGATCAGGATCCGGGAAGACGTATACCGGCACAGTGTCGTTCACCCGCATGGGATATCTCTGGAGAATTTCAGTGAAGACCCACGAGAAGCATAAAAGAGACGCTCTACTTACGGACTGGCGGTTCCAGAACTGTTCTCTTCGTCGAATGAGAAGTTCATTAGAGGTAGCTCCCTCCCTTCCAAAATACAGCTGTCTGCGTTGGACGATGGAGGGTAGGAGATGTAAACCCTAGAACAAAATCAATGGTTGAATTAAGCGGTATATTGTCTAACATACACTGCAAAAGGATAGTAAGACGACGAATCCCCACTGCAACGAAAATATCACACGCACCAAGACATTCCAAAAAATGCTGTATCGGATCGGATGGAGAGAGTCTTGCTGACATTCTCGCTAAGACGAGCAACGTCTTGGTCCTGATCACCTCTCCTGACCTGCAAGGCAGAAGAACCTCCTTCGCTCTCTTCCCTGAGCTCCGCATCCAAGTCGAAGCCGGGGACTCTCTGATGAACGTCTGTGAGTGCATAATTAAGAAGTAAGAGCAGTCTAACGTTTTTGAAAAGCTCTTCCATTTTGTCGAGTCGTCCTTCCAGCGTCTGAACATATCTATAGGGCGTCTTTTAGCTTACTTTAGAAGTGGGCGAAGCGACGGGTAGGTACCCTTTAGCGCTACCCAAGCTCTGAGAGAAATGAGACATGAGGGATGACTCCATCACACGGCAAGCACTTACATTCATGGCTTCCACATGAGTACATTGGAGGTTGAAAGTAACACAGTTTGTGCAACGTTTGCCAGGCATTTGGTCGCTGTCGCCTGTGAATTGTTATGAAGCGCGCGCTCTGATAGGCAGGACAAACTTCGACCTACATCGAACTGAAAGCGAAAAGCTTGTCAGCGAATTCCACATTTCCAGAACACGAAAGGCCTACTTTTCTTTCTCTTACACATATCACATGCACGAGGTAAACGGCGCTTCTTATCTTCGGATTGGGAGGCCATGTCGGTGTTGAATTGTAGCGATTGATGAGGTTCTCCAACCTTTTATAAGTCCAGTGGGCACCCGAAAACTGATAATAAAACCAAACCCATCAGCGCGCGCCTCGAAATGAGCTGAGTGGAAGGACGCTCATCGGCAGTGAGAACCTGAAGATTAATGGGACACATGTGTGAGGTCGTCACTACAGGCTATGAAGTTTGTGCGATCATTGCTCACTGAACCCTGGACCGGGACCTCCTTGTAGATCCTCGTACGCGAATCAAAACCAACTACAGTTTCTAGTCTTCTATATTCAAGTCATTAATCAAAAAATATTGTCAGCGATAACTGCATCGGCTTTTCGTTGAGGGTAACTGATACACCTGGACTTCGGCACTGCTAAATGCAACAAATTTTCATTGGATATGTGCTCCTCAGCAACGGTGGGTAAGCCATGTTTTGCATCCAGTCTCATCAAACATCACAGATGTTAGAGGTTTTTGTTCCATTGTTAGTTAACCGTCGTCCGGCTGCCTGACAATCACGTCCGTTTAAGTTCAGCATTATCATTATGGTCGTCAAAACGGGCTACGCCGACGGACCTTCTCAGCTGATAAATCGATGGCAACTCGGACGGCGGCAAGATGCAGCGGGTATGGGTGCTGGGAGCACTGATTATAGGTCCCATCATTGGATCGGAACCTGTATCAAGTAAACAAAGGTGATTGGTTCAAGAATAAACCAACTTGTGCAGCTCATTCGTCTCAGAAAGGTAGTGCTTGCGATCGCGCCAATCAGGGTGCCCACCAAAAGGTAAACCGACATCCCGACAGATGTGTCATTACACCATTAGGGAATTATTGCTTCTCGCGAAACGCAAAGCTTAAACGACGAGTTTCACTGAATGTTTCTGTCCACCACGAGATGAGTATTTACACAGGAGATAGAAAGACCACCACTTAGCCAGTGGTGACACGGCTCCATGCCGGAAAGAATATTCATTAGGAGAGGCCACTCACCAGCATCCTCGAATGCTAACTTGTTGCTTGGCAACCTCGTTGTCGAACGCCGGTAGTTGACATTGGTTTTGCCACTTGCCCATCGGCTGTGGAACATTCCAGTTTCATAGCTAACTGCTATTTGTTTGAGAGTACAGCCTGAGATGCAGTACTGTCGTAGCAAAGTGAGCCAGCTACAAGGCTAAGAAGGATTATTGTGTTGCCAACGTCCCGCCCGCGATCAGATCCTGCCGGATATCATCAAAAGTCTTTGGATTAAGGCAAAGCATGAAAGAACATAACGGGCCAAAAGGAGTCTGCCATATTGACAGCTCACTTCAATAACTCCTCGACTACTCTATCCTCCGGTATCTGAGTAACATTCTTGCCACGATAGTTTAGTCTTCTCAAAACGTCAATCTATACTAAGATCAGTATCAGTCCGTCGCACGATAGCTGAAACACGTACCACTTTGCCCCGCTGGAACCCAAGAGCCTCAAATTGGTCTACATGCGCCTTCTCTAAGCCCGCCATGGCCACTTCATCCTTTCCGTCTCCACCGCCTGACGCGGTAGATGAGCCCTTTTTGCCGGGACCCCCAGCATAGATCTGTGTCCAATACGTGGCAGTGTCCTCAAAGCTTCCCTTGCTCGTCGTAAAGTGCTTCGCCACCTCCGCATCTTGCGGATCATTTGGCTCAGGACTGCAAAGCAGACTCTGCAAGGATATCAACGTGGATTTGAGGGTCAAAACTGGCGACCACGCGTCTTTCAAGATATCAAGACATATGGCACCTGACGCTGAGGAAACGTTTGGATGGTAAACTTTCGTTATGAACTTCATTTTCACCGGCTGAAAAGGATATGACTCGGGAATGATGATGTCGACAAGGAACGTGCCACCTGCGTAGGGCGTGCCCTCTGGGCCTGGAAAGATGCCTTTCAGATGAAATGGCGATTCGTCAATAAGTTCGATTTTAATGCCAGAAGTTTTATCGTTTTTGCAATCTAGGTGGCCTTGTCGATCTTCCCATCGATGCCATGGAATAGCAGTACGCACCAGCAATTTCCTTGTTCACACGTCGCAGACGGGCATCCATGATAGCAGCTCCGGTGGTGGTTACAAACGAAAAAAGTGAAGGTGGTGGTTAGAATACAAGAGGCTCTCGAGTTCAGTGGTAGGCGTTAACCACTTACGAGGGGCGATGGCATTTTCCAGATATTCCATCACGTGGTTCTCGGGCCGAAATTCCAATGCCGACCCCCGACATCCTCATGCTTCACCTCCAATTCACCTCAGCTCAAGTACTTGTTTCATGTACCATTGTACACGGCTGTCGGTATAACCTGGGACATGAGAGTAGGCTTCTCTTCGTGGATTGCGTGATATGTGTCGCTGCTATACCAATTTAGTATAGCTCTGTGAGTAAATCACAAGTTGATTACAGCTTATTTACCTGACCAGTGACAACGACTGGCATCGCCACCAGCAATCCGTACTCAAAAAGGGCAGACGAGTTTGACAGAAGGTGTTGCATCAAGTGTTAAAAGCTGAGGAAGGCCCCTGAAGTATTGCCTACCGCAGCTGAACTTTCCTTCTGTTTGAAGTTTCGAGGTCTTGGTCCACGAACACGTACATGAACTCTAGACTGGTTTAACTCACTTGAGCTTGTAACTGAAGGCTCAGCGCTCATAGCTCATAACTGTCCGAGCTTCTAATGGCCAAGAATAACCACAGGCCATCAATGTATATCAACTGCAAGTATCACTGGACGCCACGGAGAAAACCCTTTTTCTTATTATTCTAAGCCAGGTCTACTCGAGCTTTCATGCATACCCCGTATAGTTTGGTCTTATCAGTTGCGGTGCTTAGTACGTTCGATCTTTGAGCTCAAACCTCGCCAATTCAGGAGAGCTCAAACTTGCCTCACCTTCAGTCGAGTCACAAAAACTCTAGGGCTAAGGTTCTTTCCACACCACCGCTCTTATCTTCGTCTCGGTCAACGACAGCGCATCACCCCAGAACGTTATCTTTACATCATTAACATTGATTAGGGTGAGCACCGAAATAGGCCATGGTGAGCGGTTTGTCACCGCCCCCTCGCTGCAACCTCACTACACTCGCGGCGTCCACTCTGTAACCCTGATATCGCGGAAACACCGCAGCGCTAATGGACCCGAAGAAGCAATCTTTAATCACAGTCAGAAACGGCATTGTTATCTTGTAAATCAGTGTGTTTTGCCCGAGGGTGACTCCGTTCAAATTTGAAGGAAGAGCGCGGCGTAAAATCGAATGGACCCGAAATCGGAAACCTTCCTTAGCCTGACATGTCTTCGTAATTATCTCTTATCAAGATATTGTTAGTTCCCGTGTTGAAATCCTGCCTATCAAGCCAGGAACATCAATTACCAAGGACTCGAACGCGTGAAAGCCTGTGAAAGCACTAAGCATGGAGGCTTTGTTGAAATATTACAGCGGAACTCCGTTTTCTTTGTTTATTTCGTCGCCACCGAGTAATGATCTAGTCAAATGTCGCCCGTCAGTCCAAACTCACAATTTTAACCTGAGAATGTTCTAGATGAAGCCGATGATAAGCCATGACTAACGACACTCGAACAGGTATTTTCTATTCATGTAACTACAAGTTTCTCAGCCCATTGTCAATCCTCCATTTTTCATACTTGGCAAGTATAGTCGGGGTTATTTGGCGCTTTACTGCTTTTGCAGCAGTAATGAACGCGTCGTTAGTAACCTTCGCGATCAGATAAATTTTTAGAAGGAAAACATCGAGAAGCAAACGATGAACAACATACCCAAGGTGCGTTCATATTGTCTTGCATAGTCAACAACGCGGCCTCTTGACACAGGGCCGCAATTTCTGCACCTGAGCAACCGTCGGTCTGGTCCATCGATCGATCAGTATGAAGATCGAAATTATGGTTCGCGAACACGTACCATTGAAGCTATCTGATCTATATCGACAGTGCTTTCCACCTTCATACCGTTCATACGTATACGAAGAATTTCTTTACGGCCGTCATAATCTGGCGGTCCCACGTATAGAATTCGGTCAAGGCGGCCCGGACGCATCAACGCAGAATCGATAGCATCTGGACGGTTTGTTGCAGCGATGATGGTCACCCCAAGTAATTCTTGAACGCCGTCCATTTCATTGAGAAGACTTGTAAGGACCCCTTCATGTGAAGAGCCTGCGGCGCTTTCCGAAGCTGTGCGGGAGGTCGCCAGTGCATCTATTTCATCCTGTGAACCAGCTAAGATAAGACCGCTTACCAAAAATGGGGCATTAACGTACGAAGAAAATAATGGAAGGTGACACGGCTCGAGCCTTCCTAAATATCTCACGCACGGCTCTTTCGGATTCGCCGACGAATTTGTTGAGTAACTAAAAGATAAGGAGCTGAAGATAAGATTGAATTGACACATGGTCCGTACCTCGGGACCCTTCACGGCAACAAAATTTACACCGCTCTCGCTGGCGCATGCTCTTGCCAATACTGTCTTACTGCATCCAGGAGGTCCGTACAGCAACACACCCTTAGGCGGCTTGACTCCAAGTCTCTGGAAGGCCTCAGGGTGTCTCAAAGGCCATTCAACCGACTCCTGCAATTTTTTAATGACAAATGCCTGACCGCCGATGTCTGCATAGCGCACAGGCGGCGCCTCGACGAAGAGGGATCGCATGGCAGATGGCCGGATCGCTGGGAGAGAGCTGAGAAGGTCGGGAAGGGCTATAGCAAGGTCGTCCGAACTCTGGTCATTTGACGTCGCAGACGCAAGCCATCGTTTGATCGCGAGGGTACCAGCTTCACGGATGAGGGCACTTAGGTCGGCACCCACATACCCGTGTGTCCGTGAGGCGAGAGTCTGGAGGTCTTCCTGAGGGATGGAATGCGGTGCTTTCGATAGAAGTACTTCGAGGATCGAGAGGCGACCTTGGACATCGGGTACGCCTGGAACACAAGTAAATTCGAATCAGCCAGGAGGACGCCAAACACATGGCTGGGTATTACCGATCTCAATTTCTCTGTCAAATCGTCCAGGGCGGCGCAGCGCTGGGTCAATTGCGTTTGGGCGATTCGTCGTTCCGATCACGACTACCCTTCCCGCGTCGACCGAGTTGTCCATGCCATCGAGGATGGTAAGTAGTGTTGCAACAACGCGCTTCTCGACTTCCCCCCCGGCAGAATCTTCACGTCGAGGAACGAGGGCGTCTACTTCGTCGAGAATGACAATACAGGGACTTTTCTCCTTTGCTTCTGTGAAAACATCACGTAGTTTCGATTCCGTCTCTCCGTGGTATGCTGAAGAGAGCTCAGGCCCGTTGATAACAAGCACGGAAGATTTTGTCGACGCAGCTATTGCACGCGCGAGATGAGTCTTTCCTGTTCCTGGGGGTCCATGAAGGAGAATGCCGCGAGGCGGTTTCAGACCTGCATGGACGGTCAAGGGAAAAATCCGGGATGGGTAAAATAGAATACATGCTAAGGTGACGGAATAGTTCCGGACGGGCTAATGGAATTTCCAAAAGATCGCGAATTTGGGAGATTTGTTGGTTGAGCCCACCCACGGAGGCGTATGCGGATTCAAGATGTGACAAGTGCTCGACCTACGCACGAGCTTGTCATGAGAACTGCGAAACGGAGATATTTTGATACCGTTCTCACTGTGGCGTCTACACGAGGTGGTGCAGGTGGTTCCTTTTGCACGATCTCCACGGATGTTTCCCAAGTAGCCGTCCATAGCCTCGTCGTCGCGTCATCCAGCGAAAGATTCGAAATGTCTTGCGATAAATCACCATAACTAGAGACAGAAGAGGTGGCGAATCGTCTTTTTCTTGCCTCGTAATTAATCTCTACGACTTGCTTAGACGTTATGTATTTGAGGTCAGCTGGATAAGCCACGACAGGTGAGCGAGGTTCGTTCGGGCCACGGAACGAAAGCCTACTCAGCACTTCACGAATAAGGAGGGAGAGCCAATCCTTCTCCTTTCTACCATGCGCCTGGGACGCGGAACTTGATGCAAATTGATTGTTTTCGGTAAGAAGTTCGATTACCCGGATGGTAGATGCGTCTTGTACTTGTCTCAGTGATGGTAAACCAGGTGGTAACTTTGATGGTGCTATTCCAGCCAAAGGAACTATGCGAGCCCGCTGACCAGCCTCAAGGCGGGCCGTTAACAGAAGGGAAGACGACACGACGAGTGCTAGTCGGTTCGGGTCATTGAAATCGGTACGAGGAACATATGGAGCTCACATTCTTGTGACACGTCGGTGCAGGGCCATACAATACCCACCGCAAAATCCTATTGGTAAAGGAGATATCAAGTGACTGTCCAATACAGTGTTTGGGCCCGGGTCTGGGACTGACCTCGACAATATCCAGAGTATCTCCGCTTGATAGGGCAACAACATCCCCGGTACACAGTTTGACAGTTTTCAGAACCTCAGGATGCAAGATAACGCGCCGAACGGCATGATACGCGTAGTCCTGTGTGTCTGAGAGTTCGATCCTGAAAGTTTTGGAAGCAATAGAGGCCATATTTCTCTGGGGTGAGATTTCCTTGTAGAGAAGGCTTAGTATCAAGGGAAATTTCTTCGCGCTGTAAAGCTTTCGGATCTAAGTAATACTTACGCGTGGGCGCGACGCGTTCAGGATAGGTGGGTTCTGATCGCCGATAAAGTTTGGACCAACGAGTGGGCCAGATCAAATGATAAAATTCTACGCTGAGAGACAAAAGGAACACAATTTGTTGGACACCCGGTGATGATATGAAAATTTATGCTTCACCTTCTAGCAATCTTTTGAAAACTGCTGTTGATGGAGGAAAATGCAAGGGCGGTTATAAGCTCCGACGGTGTATAATTTAAACTCCGACACGTTAGGGTTGTATCACACGCGGCGTGACACGGAACCACCACGACAAGGCGCTCGATGTTCTGGAAATGTTATCTAGCTCTCTTAGGCGCTCTTTGTACCCTTGTATCAAGCCAGCACTCGGTAAACGAGGAATTTCGTGAGCAAGTCTCCCTACAGACGCTGCAGGACGGCCGAGTCGCGTCGACATTTTCATTCAATATCCTGCTAAAGGACGCGACGCCAAGAGAGCCCCGGACCCTAATCTTCGATGACAAATGTATGCTGCAATCTTTCTATCTTACGTTGATCTCATTTGCCCTTAGCCCAGCATTACAGCCTGTTTCCTCTTGCTCTGGGCCAGATATTACGAGAATATGCGGTTACTGAGCTGCATCTCACCTTGAACGCAGGAAAGTGGAACTATGACTCATGGGGTTACCCAAAGGAACAGGATGTTGGTACTGGTGCGGAGTTGTGGGCGTGGATGGCTGACGGTGGTCCTACGACGTACGCGACTCCACTTTACAGGCCATTGATCCGTGGTCTGACTTGAAACAGTGTAGATTACCGGTGGCAAGGCCTCCGAAATGCCCTGGCAGGTCTTTTCTGTGCATCTATAGGATCACTGGACGAACAACGTACAACGTCGCCTGTCCTTCCATTTGCACCTGAAGGCAGTCTTCCTGACTGGGGAGTCGACCACGAACTCAGGCATGCTTCTCTGGCTTCTGAACACGTCTGTACCGAGAACTTGACGCCATTTTTGAAACTATTGCCGTGCAAATCATTGTCTGGTATCGCGTCTTTATTGAACCCGCATCGCTTGTTTGATGCCAACTGGCATGGGATGGGTCTTCACGTTCTTTGGAACCCTGATGCGGGTGTAGAAGTGAGGCTCACGTTTCAATCGGTTTCCGATCCAATCCGCATATCAGGTGGAAAAAAACAAGGTTTTTAACTTTCGATGTTTGGGGCGTATTTGTGCTGACGGTCACGCCGCTAGACTGGTCTTTTAGTACCTTGTTCGACCGGACTATCGAAAGAACTTGTCCAGTAGCCCAGTCGAGTATAGTGGATGTGGCTCTACCTAGGGGAGCACTATACAGCATCACCCCCGAACCGCCACGTATTGACAAGACCGTGGCGTTCTATGACCTAACTAGTTGTAAGTTCACACCTTATCTATCGGTGCAGTTTGTGACCGTGGCAAGCAGTGGCAGAAGCTCTCGACGTGAAATTAAAATGGGCATCGGATTTTACATACGGTCAGTGAAGTTTTCACCGTATGTGTACCGGCAGGCATTGATTGCGATACAGACTTGGATCCTCCTGAGATTGCCTCCATACCTATCTCCGTCCGCCGTACACTTCGAGGAGCTAGTCAGGATCGAGGACAGCTGTCTTTGGTCATCAAGAATAACGGTCCATCGTCCTTGCAAGTCTTCTATTTGGAGACAATGCCTTGGATTGTTCAGTTTTATCTTCATACTATGCGTGTAGACAGCGATACTGGTGGTAAGCGTTCCTATCATTTACGTTACTTCAACTGACGCGCGTTTAGGGGACAATCTCATATCCAACGTATCATATGTACCTCCGGTACCTCATTCGAGACCTGCAACATTCCAAGCTGTCATAGATATACCAGGGGACAGCACTGTTTATCTAACCATTGACGTAACCAAAGCCTTTCTACGATACACAGAACACCCTCCTGACGCTCAGCGCGGCTGGGACCTACCTCCAGCCATCATTCTACCGCTCCCGGGCTCGAACGCTTCCATCACCGAACACGAATTCGCAGGCCGCATATATACCCCACCACTATTGGTCGATCTCGCAACCCCAGATTTCAGCATGCCCTACAACGTCATAATCTTCAGCTGCTCGCTTATTGCGTTCATATTTGGTAGCATATTCAACCTTCTGACGCGGAAATTTGTTGTTGTACGCCTAGGTTCTCAGCTGGGAACATCAAAATCGAAACATGATTGACCTTGGTCCGCTTGTAAGGCGCCTCGTTCCGAAGACAATACGACGTCATTGTGCCCTGATTGCTCTTCTGATAACACCAGATGAGTTTGGGCCGATTCCTTTGTTTGACGATGCCGAACAGCCCGGGACTGACACCACAAATTTCTTGTCAGGGCTTGTCATCGATACAGGGGAGTTGTATGTATAGGTCCATAGTTATCTCAGCGTCGTGACACCTAGGATTCAGGGTCCCTCGGTGGAAGGATTATTGGAAGCTTAGACCTAGGCCGCGGCGGTGTCTTTCCAAGACTGTTATCATTAAGAATTTGCACATTAACTTTAAGCGTCAGACTTGTTCTTACAAGTAATTTCCCAGAGTTCTCGAACTCAGGCACCCGGTGCATGGTATTGGCTTGCCATGCCCCCCCACTAAAGACGCTCCTACCAGATGTTCGTGTGTCCTAGGCCCACATGGGTCGGTTCCAAGGACAAAACGGTGCCGCAACAACATGCCTTGTTTGTGAGACGCACGTTTATTGTGTGACCGTGTATAACAGCGTATTAGACGCTTCTCGCATCGCCTGATCCGTTTCACTTCGAAGAATCGATGGACCGCATATAATAGCACCAGAACACATGTAGAACATTCTGATGGTAACTCATCATCGAAGTCCACTCACAGTTACCGGAAACCCTCGAACCACGCATGTCCTTTCCAGCCAAAATACTCGGATCAGGATCCGTCCGTTAGCTGGGTCCTACTTATCTTTCCCTGGCCTAAACTCGATGGTAAAACGGACCTTACAACGGAATCGATAAAGAACATTTTCCTCGAGAACTTTAAAAGTCCGCTTTTGTCGTTGCAACTCGGGAGAAGACTCTCAGCAAGAACATGCCCAACTTGCTTTGCATCTGGGGGCGGTACTTAGCAGGGGGGAAGTATGTCCGAGCGGAATTAGGGCCGGGAATAAATGGGATCTTTTTTCAACTCTGTTAAATCGGGGGGTCAGCTGAAGTAGAGCGTCTGAGGAAATCGGATGGGTGCAGATGCGTAATGGTAATTGATCTCGCACACAGACACATTGCTTAAATCGATGATGAATTATTTGATGGTACACCCTGTGAATTACGGCATGTTCCATGTCAGTTGGGATTCAGGATTTGCATAAGTAAACAGGGCAAGGAACGAGATGTAATCATTCAACTCCCCTCCTAGGACCTGTGACTCACATACACATCTTGACTCACTACTTCCTCGACGTCGTTCATCCAGAGCCCAAACTTCTCTCGCCCTCCTCTAATACCCTATCCTGTGCATCATGTGTCAACGGATGGCGTACGTCTCTCAGCGCGTCTATTTGTTCTTCAAGACGAAGAATGCTCATCCCTTGTTCGCAGTGACGGAACGCGTTGGTTGAAGTGCATGGTTCGTTAAGATGAAGCTCGGCAGCTACCAGCATAACCATGTCTTTGCAGCATTTTCAACGCCACATGATTACCGCCATCGTGGATTGCAACTCCCGACGCTGTACACGAAGCCTGAGGCACCCACGGGAGTGTCGCCTACCTACTTGTTTACAGGTCAGGGTCTTTTTAATTTCAAACGGGAACTGATCTACTCACCGGAAACAAACTAGAACTTTGGTGACGAGATCCAGAGAGATATCGATAAAGTGGACGAGTACTGCTTTGCCTGTCGAGCTGCCCAGGCGCGCGCAGCGCGGGACGCTGCTGCTGCTTCTTCATCATAAATACCTGTGCTATTAATTCGTATTTGTCTGTGATATGGTTACTATAGATATGTAGCGGCTGCCCGTGTCCGTTATCATACCCGAGGTGTTTCGACGACGTCTGTGCCTTGTCCTTGAGAGAAATATGACGTCTTGTAAATGCGGAAATTTTCAACTCGCCGCTCAGATCATGATCAGACGGCCTTGTGACCGATGAGATCACATGTTGAACATTGTTGAATCTATAATTGTGTCTGTGTTAGGACCCACGAAATATCATTGGAGGTGGAAGTGAAGTGGAGTAAACGTACTTAGCACCTGTGATTGTCCGAGTGTCATATTAGTTTCATAGAACAAACAGGGTTGCTTCCAAGATCCAGACGAACGTGTACTTGGAGTAGAATATTTTTACTTTAGTGCAAAGAGGACAAACTGGGAGCATATTCGTGTGCCTAGGCCAGAAATCTGATGACACTACGGCATCCGGGAACGCGGAAACCGCGTTGTTGCAGTCTGGTTGACGAATTGAACAGTAGTGCCAAGAGATACCGGGGACACAAGGAGTGAGGCCTTCAGACCCCGGGCGGTGTTCACGGTACACAAGGCCTATTCAATAGACGAACTAACGGCCGCGAGAGGTGGGTCGATATCGGCAATAGCACCTAATAGTATGTTCGCGCAGCAACTTCTTGTGACATTGTAGGCCGAAAACAGATGTACAAGCTGTGGAATAGGGCCGATGGCAGCTCAGCTGATCCCAATACGACCGCCTACAAGGATGAGAGTCCATATACGCAAGAACTTTAAAGCGTGCTTACTCACAAGCTTGATAGCTCTCTTCACCGTACCTCGTGAACTTGAGCGTTCACCCTGACTGCAATGCGGGATGAGCGTGACAGGTAACACCGTAACACTTTGACCAAGCAAGGACAAATACGCCCGCCAGCTTCCGTGTCGATCCGACGGACATCCACCTCATCAACCATGCACGCCTCTCTCATTCGTCGCCAGCTCGGCGGGCTCGTCCCTCCAAAAATCGCTACCCCAAAGCTCGTCGTACGTGTCGGTCATCGCTGAATTGCACTCTATATTCATACCATTACAGTCCGGAGGGTCAGGCGAAGGGCTCGCACCCCTCGTCAACTTTTACTCGAAGCTCCCGAAGGGCTCTGCTACCCCGCGGACTGGTGGAATCAAAGCGCGCTACTTCCTTGGGAATAACGTGTCTGGTGGGCCATACCTAGCCCTTATTCTTGGGCTATTTGGCATCGGGTACACTCTTGACTACCAAAGTGAGTAGTCCTTCAGAGTTCGCTTATTTTTTTTACTGACAGGATTTGTTAGTGCACTTGAGTACGTCTCTCATATCTTATCATTCGTATCATTGGAATTCACGGGGGGATCTCAGAGCACCACAAGAACCATGCTCACTAAACGCTAAAACGCGTTATTCATTGGAGAGGTTTTCAATAGAGCAATGTGTAGTGAATGAAGATTTTACCGATGACAATGTCTCCATGCCTTGCGTCCAACCCCATGTTCAAAGGCATTGCGCTTTCGGAAATGAACGACAATACATCTTTGTACCGACAACGGCACACGGTAAAATGACGCTTCCAATATTTTCCCGATTTCTGAATGCAGCAGTCTTCCAACTCAACTTCGTCCGAATACTACCGTTTCTTTATGCCTAGCAGGACACAACGGCGCCGAGGCTTCTAAGTACCTGCTGATCAGTGAGAGAAGGTCATAATAATCATTGCTGGTCATGAGGCCTGTATACGGTAACTACCAACAAAATTATAACCTACACCTATTCTAATTCTATTTGTACGGACATCTATATTAGATATTGTCTAGTGGATCTGCGTTCTATGCTCTAAGAAGGGTATGAGGACACTACTATGACACCCAAAAAAACAAAAATGAATAAAGTTATGGAGACGCGAGATTATATCAACGTAGCACGCTTTGAGCGAGCACGGATAGCCCGACCATACCGGTAGAAGAGGAACGGTATCGGGATCTGTACCCCCAAGTGAGTTCGTAGCTCAACGTTAGAGAAATTACACATACCATAGCTACTGACACGAAACCCAATAATGACGCAGCCCACCCGTTACCAAGACCATGGAACATCTGCACCATGAACAGAGGCATAGCGGCACCTGCACCTGATCTCACCACCTGTAAAAGAATACGATCAACACAGGTCCACAAAAACGAACCGCGGTTACACATACCGTCTTTGCGGCCAGAGCCGAAGCAACGTAATTAGGGAACGCGTCAATCAGGTAGGCGTTGGCAGAGAAGTAGATGACGACCATTCCGAATCCAAATGGAATACCTAGGTACACAGAAGATCAGACACTGCGGCTCCGAGTCGCTTGTAAGGTTTAAAACACTAACCTGCACTGGCCGGTCCGACCCAGTTGCCACCGCCAGGCATCACAGCAGGGGGACTTGTCCATCCGAAAATGAACAACGCGATGGGTACAAAAGGTGCCCCAATCATAGAGCCTAGAAGGCGGTCCTCGGGATCTGCGCGACCTCCCTTCTTCTCTGCCTGCTTGAGATAGCTCTTCTCCAGTAACGGTGTGATACACAATGCGATCCCCAGGCCGATGAACACAGAGCAGAACATTACGCCGGTGATACCATCGTTGTAACCGTAGTCCTCTCCAAAGACAACGGGGAAGGAGAAGAAAAAGGCGTACTGTTTACGCGGTTAGCGAAGGTCTAACATCGTCAATGGTAACAAAGGGACGTACCAGCAGACCGTAGATCAAAGCAATGAACAACGACATGAGCAGAAGGATAGGTTCTGTCGCAAGCATACCGAACGGCCGAATGAGTGTGTCGGTGATGAGATCCGCAAAGGACGTCCTGAATATTTCCTGCTCAGTGACGATGTCATCACGGCCTGTCTTCGAACGGAGTTTCGCAGCGCGCTTTTGCAGTAGAACGGGTGCAAACGTCTCCGGGATGGTCAAACAGAACAGGAAAACGACACCGGCAAAAATCAGGTTGACCTGTAACATCCGTTAGGCGAGGCTTCAACGAACCAGCAGAAATGACGTACCCAGAGAATCCAGCGCCAGCCAACAGTGACTCCAATGAATCCCTAGTAACGGAGAAAGGTCAGCGTTCACCGTCGCAGGGATAGGGCGGAGTAAGACTTACGCCGACCAGGGGACCCAAGGCCGCACCGCCGTAGGGCGCCGCAGCAAAGAGCGCAATGGCAAACCCACGCTCGTTGTTGTCCCAAATGTCACTGATGGTACTGCCAGCCAGTGTAAGCGGTCCGGAGGCGAATATGCCGCAAAAGAATCGACATATGAGGAGAGTTTGGATGTTCTTGGCTACAGCACATGGTATGCTGAAGACTGAGGTAAACAGGGAGTCAGTACAGAGAGGTAGAGTGAGGAAAAGGTAAACGTACTCAGGTACAAGAACGTCGGTATGACCCATAGTGGACGACGGCCATAAAGTTCGGATAGAGGCGAAATTATTAAAGGACCGAGACTGAAAGGATGGATCAGTATGAGCGCATGTAGACGGTGGTTTGTACATACCCAAAACCACAGACCATCAGCGAGACGCTGAGTGCCGTCACGACCTCGCCGACCTGGAACTCTTCTTCGATGCCTTGGAAGTCACCAGTTATGACAGCGCTAGAAAATGCGACTGAGATAACGGCAAGGGAAGAAACCAGCGTTAAATCTATCGAAGAACGTTAATAACAGAGCTGGACTGGGGACGGAATTGTGACTCACACCACCGCCATGCAGGCGACCAATTACGGGGATCCTCTGGGTCGTTCTCCAGCCATGTAACGAGGTATAGGTCCTTGATGGTTCTCGCCTTTTCTGGGTCCTTCAACAGGTCGGGGAGACCTTCATGTACAGGCTGTAGTGCAGATTCAAACTTGACATATCCCTTGTGCGATACATCACGGCCTTCTTGAGTTATGGAGTGAGAAGGCCGACTCAGATCCGGTCTGGTCGAGTCATGACTCCGACTTCGCATAAGCTGAAGGTCAAGGACGTCAGGCGCGATGGTTGACGTTTGTGAGACATCATCTAAAAAATGCAGGGGTGAGACATTCGACGCCGATGGGGAAAACAGTGCCAAAACATACTTGACGTGAATCGTGTATCTTCACTGGGAGGATAATGGACGTGTTCAGGCGCCATAATAGTGGGAATGGCGGGGAGATGTAAAAGAAATTAGTGCCGAGTTACAGACATGGTAACCGTTTTATATAGCTTTTCCAAAGTAGCCGTACCTGCCGATGGCGGGATATGGGCGTGGGTGCCGACATGGGTGGAAAAGAATTGAACACGGTTGCGGGCCAAACTACTCAGCGGCACGGCTGCAAATAGTAGTTTTAGTCACGTGGAAAGACGTTCGGCATTCATTGCCTTGGCATTTATCGGCTTCTTCCCAGGCTTCCTATTGGCGGAGCATCAATATGGAAGCGCCGCCGTTCTTTCACGCGATTATCTTCTTTTCTTATCAACTCTTATCTTGAAGATCAACGGTGAAATTGTCGGGTGCCTGTTCTTCCCGAAGCATTACGGCTGATTTTTATTGGCCGTTCTCCTTCTTCCAACCTTCGTACGAAGAAATTCTTTCAGACACCTAAGCGCTCTATCTTGGCAGGCTAGAACGATGCAGTAGACCGTAAGACCATCACGGCATTCATCTTTTCTTTGTGCACTGGACGGTTGAAGTAACGCCGCAGTGTCCATTATCTTCGCAGATTATTTGCCGGACGGAAAATTGACGAGTCAACTTTGAGCCGGTGATACAAGATCAACATTTCAAACGTATCATAATGATCATCAAGAAGCGTCGTTGCGCAATTAGGGTTTTCTACCGCGACGCAGCCAGGTAGCCTTCTTTCATGTGCTTTTCTAAAATTATACTCAAGATATCTATCACTAGTACTCCAGCAGAGACTATCGTCTACACGATAACGTGTCGTTAGTAGTACCATATAACAACGTTGAGTATTAGAGCCTCAATATACCCCCATGAAACATCGCCCCCACTGCGCCCGACCTTCAAAATCGTTGAAACGAACCAACAGCACGGGTAATTTCCGACAGCCTGTGAACGCTGTACATCACCGGGGACTCGGAAATAAATGCAACAGGGCCCACATGGTAATTCAAGGGCAGAGGGTAGAGATTTAGTTCTAATCATTCACAAATGATAGGATGGTCCAAAACTGGGGGAAGAACAATGTGAGAGGGCCAGATAAGACTCTTTAGAATAGAAGCGAACGTTCGTCGAGTGAACTCCGTACGGGAGTGAGCACTCCGCTGGCCCCGAGTGTCCGTGAGCGGTACTTCATCTGAGCAAGTTGCCAAGCTTGAACCACGACATCTGAGCGGCTCGAAGGAGAACCAGCATACTGGACGAAGGCGCTGACATTCCATTGGCTGCACTCACTACGGGATACGAGAACAAACGAATGAGGCCGAGTTTCATTTGCCGTAAATGCAAGAGATTTTTGAGTGACAAAGAGCTTTGCAATCCATAGCACTATCATGAGAAGTGGGAAAAAAAACTTAACTCCGATGATCGTTATCAAGATTGGAAGTGTCAAGCATAAGAGAAGGAAAACTAGATAAAGGGAGGAGCGCCACGAACCAAAGCATGTTAAGAGAAGACGTAAAAAACTGCCAGTCAGGGACAGTTTAGTTAATGCATCGACGGAGAGTAAGAGCTCGCTGGATTAAGAAAGCCCAGAAGTCCTCTATTCTGCAGGAGCATCCCAGACTTCACGGGCAGGTGGCGGAGGAGCGGCAGCAAAGACAAGCCTAATACCAGAGTAGACGTTCATAGCCAAGACCTCAGAACGCTCCGATCTAACCCGAATAGCCCTGACGGCAAAAGATATTCCGAAAGGCAGCGAGAAAACTCTCAATTCGCTACGCAGTGTGAGTTGGACAAAGACGTAAGCGTGTCGACGTCGCCAAGAATTCAATGGCCACTGCGATCCTGTTCCTGGCTAGGTGGCTTCTCTGACAGTAACGATCACGGACGTGTCCAAAGGTCATACAGTTGTACAGGCGCCGCGCGCTCTTGGACGCTCTTTACATCAGAACCTCCAGGAAAGAGCATATCGCCAAGATAGGCTTGGTACGGCGAGGGCTCATGGATGATACTGAAGCGGCTGTCCTTTATTCCTGTAGGATACATTAGCGTAACACTATGATGGATAATCGTATCGATGATGCATCATAGCTAAGTAGTAAGCGAGCCTGTTACATTCAGATAAAAGACCCTAAAGAACGCCGCTGAGTTTAACAGTATAGCAATGTATGCAGACCAAAGTAACAAGACAAAGGGACGTCCAAGCGCCGTCAAGTCGGTTCCCAAGATAAGGTGCGCGTTGATACATACGCGCGCCGACTCGAATCCGAGCGTCCAGCACGAGCTCGGCCTTCAAAAGTATACAGCAACTAAGATCGCCCTGAGTTCTAGATTAAGGCGAATCAAGCTGTACACCGCTGGCTGCCCGACGCTGACGCCACCCACGCGTTCTTGATGGATGGAAGAAAAATGGAAAAGGATTTCAAATTCCGAATCGGACTTCGTACCACGAGTTACCTAATTCGACGGGTATCAAGTTCTACCTGGGCTTTCTGTCGTGGTTGGTGCTCAGCCTACATACTGCAAGTTGTAAGAGAAACCAAGACAATTGTTGCCGATACTCGCAGATATATGGATCAATCCGTGTTCAACCGCAGTCCTAGTGACTGATGAAGCCTATACCAGCCGACGGTTGTTCAAGGCTGTACTACCCTATCGCTTTCTCATCTCTTGGCCTTTGTTACGCCGAGACGAGTGAGGGAGGGAGATTGAGAGAGGTCTATAATCTTTTTTGAAAGCAGCTGTTTTTTTTTTTCTCGGAGAAGATCGCAACCCTCTACTAGGTCAAGCAGGGACCTAGATATAGGACCACATTCGCATCTTGGTCAGTGACTTCTACCCGACTGGCTGTCATCAGGATGACAGCGTTGTAGACGATGTTCCTTGATACTTGTGAAGATACTGACTTTTTGTAGATGAATAGACATTTTTCTATGTTGATGGCGACAAGCAGTGACTGGTCTCCCACTTTGGCATCAGGCTGTCTGCACTAGGTCCCCCCGGTAGTTCGCTGGTTCTCATCCATTCGTTAGTGCGCGCTACGACCAAGGCACCTCGCGTAAAATGTAGCTCAAAGCCGAGCCTATGTTTGCTACATTTGCCCATTTCTTCCGTTCTATTTGATGATATTGCTTTCCAAACCGCGGTCCTCAGGAGGAAGTATCCTCGTTCTCCCTCTCGACAGCAAGAACCGATGCGTACTTGTTCGTTGAGAAGGTTCGGATTTTATTCTTTCTCGAAGGCGTACGCGGCGTCGACACTGACCGAGCGCAGTAAACACTCACCCAGTGAAGAGAGAGCCGTAGACAATCCATCCTTTCATCTTCCTCCGCGCTGTTGCTTTCTTCCGCTGCACAGCCCCAGCGGGCGGAACATGTCGATCCCGACGTCATTTCAATACTTTGGTGCGGCATTCAAACGAAATCGGAATTTGTCACTCTCACCAGGCTTATGACCTGTGCCGGTTTCTTTAAATGGCCTTCCGGATGAAGGCCCAAACGTTCAAAGGTTCGAGTTGACTAGGCTTGACTCTGCGAAGGAAGGAAAAGACACGGCCTGGAAGTTCGATTCTTCCAAAAGCTCTTAGTCAATGAAATTTTAGCCGTCGCGGTATGCTATCATAATGTTAGAACTTTCTTTCACCGCGGCGCGAGTAGAAAACTGAACGAGTTGGAACCAAGTTGAAACTGAGCACAGGCAATGCGCTGATGGCGGGACTTCTATAAACGGAGTCCCGCCGGTGACGGTCAAACTCGGCATTCCTCGGGTGAATTTGACTCCTTAAATAGTGTTATGTAGTAGGCATTTGTGGGTAATTGAATTTCAGAGCCGGGCGCCCCTGCATGATGGAGACTGTATTGCGGTCTGTGCGCTTGACAGAGACAACGCGCCACCGGACCCACAACAGGCATCTGTCGATCTTTCGACGTACTGCTCCGATGCGGAATGCTGCCTTTCCGCTCTGGAACACAAATTTTTCATTTTCAGTCAGAATGATTCCACGAACTCTGGGAGTCACTAGTCACTCCCCGACTTTGGTTTAGTTGCTCCTATTCATCACCTTCCGCGCATTGTTCTTGTAGAAAATTTCCACAATATGATGCATGCTAAGGTTTGTTGGATGTCCAACTTATATTATTTGCATAGCGCTCCTTTGTAATATTGAAGCGTCGACCTCAGTCAGATCAGACTCCAGAATTGGTCTAACAACCCAAGTACTGGTAGAATTTCTTTCCACATCAAGTGCATACTGACACCGATACATTAGTAGATGAATGACTGCGTGTTATTGTTGCCGCGGCGTTCATGATCTCTCAGATATTCGCAAACACAAACCGAGCCCCAAGAGAATTCCTTGCCACGATTTTATGCCCGACCTAACTCTTTTATGCCTTGTCAGTAGCACGATACCGCCTGTCACTAGTCGCCTATCTGCCTACACCCTCTCCAAGGTCGTACGCTTCTAAGTGGCGGACCCTTCGAGGTCATTATACGACAAAGACAGATTCTGTGTACGCATTTATTCAGGTAATAAGCAACATACTTTCAAGGATTCAACCCAGAGTCGGATAAGGTCAGAGTGGTCTAAGGTCGTAGCCTTCGAGTACACACCGCACCAAATAATCCAATTTTTGGGGCAGATGTCCACTCTCCCCAGCCGTGCCGCTTGCTCTCTTGCTCTCTACTCTCTCCTCTGTCCAACTCACAGAAATCATCCTTCATTTTCTCGTCCCACCCACCTACTCCCTATACAGTGCTTGTGGTATCCCAGATTCGGCTCCCTTCTTGCCTTCTGGTTCCCAGGCGCTCAAGACTTGGGCCCGCCGCGTTGTATTTGGGGTTTCCTGTTTTGTCGGATCGGACTCACACCACTGATTCACTCCGACGTCAACCCAATACCCGCGGCCTCTTCAGGCCCAGTCTTTCGACAAACCACCCAAATACATGTCAGTATTTGAGTGTTTTCATTCTGACTACTATAAAGCACAAGACCACCGCTAGGTACTATACACAACACTCAGTGTTGTATCCTCCTCCCTATCCGAGACGCTCTACCTTATAGTTGAAGGCTGGAGAAATACAGGGACAGTCCTCAGTCGAATCTGAGATGGGAAGGGTCGATATGGGGATCATCGCTATCCTGTCATAGCGGAGTGTCTACCTCAAATAGAGATGATGACAGCTTGCTTGTATCATGAGGTTGAGTAGAAATTGGCGCTGCTCTGGTAGGTGCAGGGCAGTGCGAACTTGCAAGGAACAGTGCAACACATCAATCATGTGGAAGGCGCTTAGCGCACCCATGGAACGCCGCACCGTCAGTATCGAGAACACAACAGCAGTTACTTGGCATATCGTCGGAACGTATCAAGGCCAGGTATTCAGGCCACCAAGGGGAACATAAAGTAACGGTGGAGCAGTTTGGCAAGGGAAGGACATGCTGGGCCTTCTCCGAGTGTGACCTTGCGCGCTTCAAATGGTCCGAAAACAGGAACACCGAGATACGATTTCAATCGCACCTTCGACTGATAAATTTAGCCGCGTTTGCTGTCAATCGGATATTGATTGTGCATCATGGTTGGGCGGCTCTCTACACGACTCAACCATCGATACCCGTAAACGCCGTCGAATCTATTGCTTACCCGATGGTTTATTGATATTGCCAGGTATTTCCATCACAGCTGGGTATCGAGAAGGACAACTTTGAAGGTTCCAACTCGGAGGTTCTGAGATACTATTCCAATTGGTTTCGCATTACGTTGTTTATATGATGGTATCGTAATGCAAGTCGAATATGCACACCTTTACAATTGTGAACCTCAGTATACGAATGATAATACAGGTCAAACCCAAATTCTTATGATCAAAAGGCCATTATTCCACCCGAAAATAGGAACGAATATTCGCAATGCACGGAAGCGGGAGAAAAGAGAGAAGAACGCATCTACCAGCGTGCACCATCTTTCGGCCTTTCAACCTCGCCTTTCTGCCATTCTGTGCTCCCGCTGGTACTCGGACGAACACTCATCTCCTTCTCACCCTCGACCTTGTTGTACTTATCTTTATTTACGATCCGTCGTCTGATCACCATCATGCCAGATACGATTCCGAAAACAATAATATACCCCACAGCGATACCAGCGATGTACGCCGCAAGGAAAGGCCCTTGTTTGTGAGGATCAAGGAAGTTGTACGCTGTAGCGAAAGGGTTAGCATGACGTGTGGAAACCTTGCCAGAAACAGAGCAGGTAGACCCAAATTTATACTAGGGACATTGTTTCGCTCGCACGCAAAGACGAGCCTCGGGTAAGATAAATAACCAACACGTACTGTAGAACCCCTGCGTCGCGTTGGTTATATACGCCACTCCGAGATAAGCTCCTAACAACACGAGATTGGCCAGCATGAAAATTAGCGGAGGCGGCGGAGTATTGGTGAGGAGAATCTCAAACAAAGCATAGACTGAGTTGAGGGCGTGCACGGAGACGTTGTTCCAGGTGTTGAAAACGGAAGAGAACGTGCTTGAGGATGACAGCAAAACCCAAAATGTGATGGTGACCACGAACGCTATTAAAATGTCAGTCACGGACCGTAAACCGGTAGAGTTAGCTCACGGAACGTCACAACAGTCGAGTGGAGCCATACGTGGAGGAATTGCAACGTCTTTGCGAAGGGCCAGGTCCGGAGGAGATATGTGTTGTTCCGTGCGTACACCAGCGTCTGCACGCCGGATGCAAAGTAGTACGAGCAGAGTCCGATGTATGTGAGATGTGTGAAATAGGAGAAGTACCTGTATGGGCGTCAGTTGCTAGGGAAATTTTGTGTGGAGAAAACAAAGAAGCGCACCCTGCTATATCATGTGAAACCACGCTCGCCCATATGACAGATACCACAAGAGTTACAAGGGTATAGACCGCAAGGAGTAGACGCACTGAGGCGAGAACGACTGGACGGCGAAGAATAGGGACAGACGACGAAACATATGCGAGACTGGGATCAAAGGGCGAGGAGAGAAATTCGAGGGGGTGCCAGCGCGCCCTCATCGATGCAAAGGTAGTGATTGCAAGTACGAGATTTGGTCTCTACGTTCTCAATTTCGAATTTGAACCTGATTCTTGCAATCCGTCGAGTGCTTGCTTCTGTGCGCGGCGCGTCAACAAGCAAACCGACCCCTTGGTCGACGGTTGGCGGTGAGACGGTAGGATGGCTGGTAGGCGCCGACGAGGGGGAAAGAAAGAAAGAAAGAAGGATGGACAGAACCGCACGCGATCTTGATATAGATGATTCGATCAGGAGCTGTGCACGTGGAGTTTCGTTATTGCGTATTTTTAATTTATCCTCCGTCTCGACCGATGTTCGAATGTTCTTCTGCGATGTACGTCACCAGCGGCGATCTGCAGTCGAGCATGGGGGGATCGTGGCTATCGACATGAAGGACAAATTTACATGACGACAGTCCTATCATCCATCCATATCCCAAGAATTGATTAATGATGGTTGTCCCTGGCGCGTGATACGCGTAGCATCTCTTCGAGAAGTACTTCAAGTCCACGCGGTTCCGATACAGGCTCAAAACCGCGGCATCTGTTCGTCCCGCTCGACTGAGGCCAAAGAAGCCTCTTGCCATTGATTCTCTCTGGACGGATCATGGTCAAGGTGCTTCTGTGCGGGAACAGAGAGACCAGAGGTGTCTGTTGTTAATGAGAATGGATATTCCAGCGCTCCGGTCAGAGGCATCAGATGGCACGATAGTCCGGGATCAGTTATATTCAAATGCTGCGCAAGTGAGATGAGGACGGGCAAGCTCGAATTACGACGTTCCAGTTAGGATAAAAACTAAAAATGTCAATGGGAGTTTGCCGATCTATCGGAATGTTGACTAGAATGCATGGTCGTGCGATAGATCCTCTTAGAGAAGTTCATTTGTGGTGACAGCCTCCGACTTCTTCGAAGGAGAACCCTACGCCTCGTTACGCCCACCCACAAGGTAGCAGGACTGGATAGTATGGAAGGACAGCTCGTGGATCATGTTTAACCTTTAGTCTAAACTTGCTTCAGAAGCACTAGTGTGAGACCGAGCAGGACAATTTCACAATGTTATATGGCGATGCTAGGGAAACCAGGGAATGCAATGGAAGGCTTCCCTCGCAACAATCAGGAGCTTGCGAGGACGGGAAACACAGAGCTGCAGCTGAAGATAAAAAGAATTCAGCTAATTAGAACTGGTAGAGAGGTCGTGTACTACGTACTCTTTGATATATGCCTCAGTCACAGAATGAAGCGCCGAATCATGCTTGCAAGCAGCATGATGAATCATCGCCCTTCTCAAGTCGATAAGAAGGGAGGAAATGTCCGAAGTCGGCATATTGCATGACCTGTGATGGCGTCGATTTCCGAACTCTGCGCGTTTGCAAATGGCCAGAAAGGCGCAAACTTTGGAAAGGAGGGCAGACTAGCACTGGCGTAAACCCGAACATCGCGTTCGAATGGACATGACACTGCTGAACATTGGATGTTTTGCGCGATGGATGCTGAATACCTTCCTGACGTTCCTTTCAGTCGACGTCAAAGCGAAGCGCGTGGGGGTACTTACCTACTGTCAAATGCGTCGTATGGCCCATCGATACTATCGTAAGGTCCCGCGATACATGAAAAGGGCAGACAACCATGCCGCCGCACACCAATCTCGCAGCCCATTCTCTCTAATGAATCAGGCCTTGGTGGTGGTTGGGGGATACAAAGTGACTTGCATATTATCTGCAATACAATGGAACAAACTTTGTTCACTGTCATCTTCACTGCAAAATGTTGTCCCTGGGGATCATCGTTACGAAATCCTACAACGACATGAGCCGAGCGACGATAGGTCTGATCTTCGTCATCGTCTTCCTCCGTGGCATGAAGCATGGGCGGTCAAACAGTTCAAAATCGGAGGAGGGCAGACAAGCGCGATGCGTATCGTGTGGAGTCGAACCAGACACTTGCCGGAAAAAGCCGACGGTCAATGGGGGAGTAAAATGACGAACGCGTCTGAGAGGTGGCTCTTTCAAGTTTGTGGAAGAAAGATAGTGATCATTCAAAATACCGCTCCAAGTTGTCAAACGGCTGTGCTGAAGATTACGATGGAGTCTGGGTCTATACTGGTGCATATAAGCAGGTTGGATTTACAGGCAGTCTAGTGGGAACGTTCGACGGCTGTTCTATGGACGCAAGAGAGTCTTCTGAGCACTTGATGCGACGCTGGCTCCTGTTCGGGGCGTACGCAACCGATCCCCTCGTGAAAAGCTGGTAGAACCCATTAGAACATCGACATAGGCATACTAACGGTTATGAACGTACTTCGCCTATCTGGGCGCCGATTTATCCTGTTACCACCAATGCGCCGACCCATCTGAATGATTTTTTTGAGGACAATCCCCGCCCCTTCCTGCATCAAGCCAACGATCGACGGACCAGCAAATTTGGTAGGTAGGCCTCGGTCTTGGGAGGCGATCGTCAGTCTCAGTCACGTTTTTGTACAATAAACTGGAGATGTCGAAGCTCGAAGGGAATCGTAGCAAAGGGCGCTACGAGAAAAGAAAATGAGAACATGATAGTATAAGGAAGGCAGGAGACTCGACGTCGGAGTATCTGGAGCGCCAAATCATTTCTGTCATTAATCACTGGTCATCGGTCATCCCCGATTCTTTCCGAAGGATGAGGAAATGACAGAGGGTTATAGAAAAACGTAACTGGTCATGAGTAGTGCCAAATTGTCTGGACAGGGGCTATACTCCGGGTTAGCTTACAAATCTGTAGTGATTGGCGAGCATCCGGCATGCTTCGGCTGCTATGCCAGCTGATTGCCACTGTGGCTGTCTTTCCGACTTCTCCCTATTGGTTTGTATCATTCGCATTGCTAACTCATCAAAACCATCTTTTTGTACCAGGACTGACTGGGACCGATGACTCCTCACAAAACCCTTCTCACTCTGAGTGCCAGACATTTCTGGTATGAGGATTCAACTTTCAAATTCATTATTACCACTTGGTGCTCACAAGGGAAACAACCTCCACCTGTTGACCATGCTGTAGCTTATAATAATTTGGCCTGATGATCTTTTATCAATAAATTGTGCTTCCCCTGAGTCCCACTATTACTTACCTTGTAGCTGCCTGAGGTTGTAAGACCCAAACTTCATGTGATCAAAGACTTGGGTCTAGGTCTTCAGCTGTCTTGCATTCAGACAATCACTGGAGAGATGACTAGGGTCTATGACTCTGAGAAGCGGTAGGCTGCTTAGAGCTTGGCTTGGTAGAGAGAGTTGTTTGGTATAGATAAACTATAGTTTGAAGCTGAAGTATTACAGTGAGAACTGTGCTACTTATATAGGGTTCTGAGTCTGTCTAATAATAGTGAATAGAGTCCATTGTACATGTGGTAAATGTCCTGCATTAGCGAGGCACAGCAGTCTGGCTGTGGAAGGTTTGGTAAAGGCATGGTATATGTGCTTTGAGCAATAAGATAAGTGATAAGCACCTGATAAGATAAGATAAATGGAAAAATCATAACATTACCCCCTTGTTTAAGACAATTGTCCTGATTGTCAGGTCTGGTTTTCTGGGAGGTCAAATTGACATCTGGGTTTTCAATCCAGGTCTGATGTCCATCTGGATGTTGAACTTTGTAGTGGAATATACCATCTTGGTATTTGTGGTCCATAATTATGGTGCCATCAATGATGTTGTTGGTTGTGATTTTGGCTATTTCAATTTGTCCAGCTTGTTGGAGTTTATCCTCGTAGTCCTGGATGGCTTCTTGAGCATTTTCCATCTCCAAGTCCCATACCCATGAGTTGTGTTCCCTTGTCCATCCTTTCCACTTGATGAAGTAGTCAGTTACTTCCTGTGATTTCTTCCCTTTCTTCTCTCTGATTTTGCGTGGTCTGGAGTCCAGCACTTCCTCTATTTCATATTGTTCTTCATTATCAATGAGGTCTGGTGGTGGGGGTGCTGGTGTTTGTTGGTTTGGGAAGGCTGGGGGAATGTAAGGTGTCAGGAGTTTTTCATTGAACCTGGGATGGATTTTCCAATGGGGGGGAGTCTGAATTTGTAGGCTGAGGCTCCAGTTTTCTGGATGATTTCAAATGGTCTGACTTGTTTGTCATCTAGTTTTTTCTTTGGTTGTGGGAAATGTAGGTTGGCAATGTCTAGCCAGACCTTGTCGCCAACCTGATATTCAATGGCGGGTCACTTTCTCTTGTTGTATTGCACTTTCATCTGTTCCACGGCTTTTTGCAAGGCTCATTGGGTGTCTTTGTGGACTTCAGTCATTTGGCTGGTGAAGTCTTCAGTGGCAGGGTTGACAAAAGGTGATAGCCAAGTGGAATCTGGGACTATCCTGGGGTTTCATCCATATAGTGTCATGAACAGGCTTTGCCCCATGGCGGAGTGAACTTGATTGTTATGGGTGAATTCTGCAATCGGTAACCAGTTGCTCCAATCTGTCTGTCTGTAACTGATGAAGAGTCTTAGGTAACCTTTGAGTTCTTGATTGACTCTTTCGGTCTGCCCATCCGTTTGTAGGTGAAAGGCAGTGGAAGCGTTTGGGGTGATGTCAAGTATCTGGTAGAGGTCTTTCATGAATGTGGACATGAATTGGGGTCCCCAGTCAGAGATTATGATCTGAGGCATTCCATGCTTGGTGTAGACATGATCCCATAGGATTCGAGCCCATCCTTCTGCAGATAGTTTGACATTACATGATACTGAGATGATCGCTTTTGAGAATTGGTCCACAATGATCAGTAGGGCATCGTATCCTTTTGACTCTGGTAATCCAGTGACCATGTCAACTGAAATATGGGTCCATGGTCCTTCAGGAATGGTGTTCGGGTGTAGTGGGGCAGCCTTGGCCTGGGTGCTTGTCTTTGTGTGTTGGCATGCTTCACATCCTTTTACATATCTTTCCACATCTCTCTTCAGCCACCAGTATTCTCTTTGAATCAACTCCCTTGTTTTTTCGATGCCTGGGTGTCCTGCTGTGATGTGGTTGTGGTTCTGGGAGATGATTTCTCCTCTCAGAGCATCATCCTTGGGCACATATACCCTTCCATCATAGAAGAGTAATCCCTCCTCCCTGGTGATTCCTTGCTCATGATTTAGAGAATTAGTGATTCCCTGGTCCCAAGAATCTACTTGTTGGGTGGCATCTTTGATTCATTTATGGGTTTTAGTGGTTGTAGGCATGATAAGGGCTTGGAAGTGCTCTGATTGGAGTATAACGATGTTGTTGTTGTTGTCTTTTCCTTGGCTATGGTTGTCTCATCAGGGAAGGAGGTCTGCCTTCTTGTTGGTGACCCTGGGTAGATGTTGGAGGGTGAAGTGGTATTCCACGAGTTCGGTGACCCATCAGGCTTGTCTCCTATTCAGCTTCTGTGGTTTTTGGAAGTATTGGAGGTTCTGATAATCTGTCCAGATCTCAATGTCTTCTAGAGCTCCCATGAGATAATGGTGCCATTCATCCAAGGCAAGCATTATAGCGAGTAGTTCTTTGTCATAGATTTTGTAATTCTGCTCAGTCATGTTCAATGCTTTGGACATGAAAGCAACTGGTTGCCATTTCCCCTCTTGTCATTGGCTGAGTACGGTGCTGATGGCCCCATTGCTGGAGTCTGCTTCTACCTTGAACTTTCCTTCCTCTGTTGGGATGGCGAGTACTATGTCCTCAGTCATTTGTTTCTTCAACTGCTGGAAGGCTTGGTTTTGAGCCACTCCCCATATCCATTCCGCATTGTCTGTGAGCTGAGTGAGGGGCCATACAATCTTGGAGTAGTCTCGGATGAACTTTTGGTAGAAGTTGGTGAATCCGAGGAATGACTGCAGCTCTTTTTTCTTCGTCAGAGTTGGCCATTTGGCGATTCCTGCTACCTTGACTTGGTCCATTTGTACCGAGTTTTTGCTGATGATGACTCCTAGGTATTCAGTTTCCAATACCTCAAACTCACACTTCTCCGCTTTTAGGAAGAGTTTGTTTTCTCATAAGCGCTGAAGGACACATCTGATGATCCTTCAGTGCTCATCTAAGGTCTTGGTGAACATCAGGATGTCATCGAGGTAGATGGTGACCTTTCCCTTAGTGATCAGGTCCTTGAAGATATCATTCATCATCCATTGGAATGTGGTGGGAGAGTTTGTGAGGCCAAAGAACATGACCATGGGTTCAAACAATCCTCTGTTTGTTCTGAACACCGCTTTTTCCTTGTCTCCTTTTTTAATCCTGATGTTATTGTAGCCCCATCAGACATCAAGTTTGGTGAAGTACTTTGCTCCTTGGAGCTTGTTGATCAGTTTGGTGATCAGGGAAAGGGGATATTGATTTTTAATGGTCATTTTGTTTAGTTTTCAATAATCCTGGACAGGTCATAGGGAACCATCTTTCTTTTTGATGAAGAAGAATGGTGATGTGAAGGGGGATTTCAAAGGTTGGATTCATCCTGATTCTAGGTTTTTGTCTAGGAATTTATCAAGCTGTTCCTGTTCATTTTGGTTTAGGGGATAGACTTTGCAGTCCAGCATGGATTTGGCATTCAGAACGAGTTCAATGGCATGGTCCCAGGGTTTTCATTTGGGGAGTTCATCAAAGTTCTCTTTTGAGAACAGGTCACAATATGAATGGTAATGCTCAGGTACTATTTCTTCAAAAGTCTTCTTCGGCTTATCTTTATTTGCCTGAGCAGCTAGGTCATTGGCATGGTGTACAGCATGTATGACTATCTCTTCCTGCATATTGACAGCTAGTATTGTTTCTCCTTCCTCAAGTTCTTCATCCCATTGATCTTCCAGGTTGGCATCAGGTAGTGAGAAGGGGTTTTTGGTACACTGACACCTTCCGAAGATGAGTGTTCTGGTTTTCCAGTTGATTACTGGGTTATGGCATTTCAGCCAGTTGTGGCTGAGGTAGATGTCCTTCAAGCTGAGGTTGGTGACTGCAAGGTCAATCTGTTTGCTGTGGTTCCCAATGGTGAGTCGGAGTTTTGCAAACTTGGTGATACTTCCAGCTTTGTTGTGTGTTCTATCAGCATTGTAAACAGGGATTGGGACAACAGTTTTTTAAGTGTATAGTCCATGTTTTTCTATGTAGGTCCGATTAATTGAGCTGCCCATACAGCCACTGTCAATCAGTCCTTTGGCGGTGTGTTCTTCTTAGTTTATGGTGGATTCAAGTTGCATGTCAACCATAAGGTCTTACCTGGTGCTTTTGGTGCCACAGATGTATTGGATTGGTTCTCGAAGTTTGAGAAGTAGCTCCCTTGCCTCTTTCCCTCCCTTCTGTAGCCAAGTGACAAGCTCGCTTACTAGTTCTTCATGTTGGTCCTTGTGTATCCAGCTATTCAGGCAGGCTTTTGTTTCTGAATAGTTTTGTGCCCCTTGGATTGCTCAGAGTGTCCAGTCGACTTCAAAAGGTTTATACCAATGCCACAAATGTGGTGGAGCACTAGTGTCTGGCATGGTAGGACACCAGTCTTCGTCACTCTGTATATCCTTGAACTGTGAAGACACTTTCTGTCCTGCCCACCACTGCTGGTAAGTGGTTTTGTCTTCTTCATCTGGTACCTCTACCATGGTGACCTTGTGCCTCCTTTTCACTGTCTGGGCGCTAACAGCTTCCTGTCCTGCGGCTTTGTTGTTGTCCTTTGCTGGTCATGTGTTTTCATTGGGGTTGGGCGGAGGAATGATGGGAGGATACCTACTTCCAGTCTGAATGCCAGGGCTATCCCTTCAAGGGATGGGGGGCTGGTCTATGAACATCGTGTTCTTGTCGCATGAACCATGACTGCCATTACTATCTGGTGCCAGCAGTCAGGTAGGGCTGTGCTCTGTTCCTCTGCTGCTTCCGACTTGGGGTTTCATTTGTTTCTGTGTTGTTTCCAGCATCATAAGGGGACTCTCTGTCCCATGCCCTAGAGGATTGGACTCTGTGGTCTTGGCCTTTGGCAGGCGCTTGAGTTCTGCCACATCGGTCCTTGTGAGGTGTGTCTTGGCCTTCAAAGAAGGCGCAGAGTCTTTTGGCTTTAGAGGCCTGAGGGCGTCCTGCTTACTCGACTCTGACCTGAGTCCTAATACTCATGTTGAGGGCTGTTGGAATATGGCAATTCAGCATCATGCCAAAGATGCTGATTAAGGAAGAAGATATAGGAAAAGTATAGAAGATTCTAGTAGATAGTCTTTTAGTATATAAGTAGGTACTGTAGTGTACATCCTCATGCGTTTACAGAGCTCAGCCAAGTGCAATACTACTGGCTCAACACAGCGCATGTATGTATGGAAGATGAACTGATCCCCTATATCACGACAAGGGCTCCAGTGCCACCTGGCATGTCCTCTCCCTCACAGCAGGCTCGGAGGTCATGGTTTCATGGTTCATGTTGTCCAATTGTGCTAGAATGGCGTAGCGGTTCAATTCTGTGGGTCCTGGGTAGCTAGTTGTGCTGGAGATGTTAAAAGCGGGGTTCTTTATAGTGGTATGTAAAATATGCAGGGTAACTAAAGAAGTAGAATAAGTCTGTCCAGCATATGATGATTGCATACCAGTATCTGAGGAAGTGGCTGTTGAAGGGGAATTGAGCCCTTGACAGCCTACTCTTTTATTTCCTCCACCTTCGATTCTGATTGTCCTTGCTCGGCTACTACAACTGAGCAAATGTCCTTAGATTCCCGCTTCGAGGGGCACTCCTTTGATAAATGTCCTTTCTCCTTGCATCGATAGCATCTTCCTTCTTTGTGTAATCTGTCTATCTCCATTGCTTGCCCTTGGCTGTGGTATGTTGTCCATCTCCCTGTCCCTGCATCCCTGGTCATCGTCTTCCCTTCTCCTGTCTGCTTGGCCAGTGTCGAACTTGTGGCCCCAGCTGGTTTGCTGGGGCTGTAGTTGGATGGTCTGGGCTTAGTGCTTGACAGGAAGCAGGTAGCGATGTTGGAGCAGAAGGACTGGTCCTTGATCCATTCAGTGTAGATGAGCTCGATTTGTTCGTGCCATTCTGGATAGGTTCACAGGACATTGAGTCCTCAGGCAATGATGGAGTTGATGTATGAGTGGGGTACTCCAGTGCAGGTGGTGTGAGTCATGTGTCCTTTTTCTCCAATGTCGTAGCATAGGCTGGCCAACTTTGTGAGTTCTTCGAGCTTGCTGAAGTAGGTCTTGGCATTGTCTGTGCCTAATCAAAGAAGATACATTTTCTTCTCATGCTCTTCTTCGACCACAGGGTTACTGAACTGTTCTTTTAGGAGGCTGATGAAGCCATCCCAGTTGGGGTATCGGTAGTCTCCACCATAGGCATCGTAGAAGTCACTGACTTTGTGGATCCACCAGTCCTTGGCAGATCCTTTGAGGAGGGATGAGGCAAGAAGGGTTTTCTGCACTGGGGTATGGTAATAGATTCTGTGACTTGTGAAGTAGGCTGAGCAGTCCACCACAAACCATGTGATGTCTGCATGATCCCCGGTGAAGGGTTTTAGGATCTGGTATAAGATCAGTTTGATCCTGTAGAATGGTGCTCGCTCCAGTCCTGTACCAGTGAGTTGGTTCGGGGGGTCTGGGGGAAAGTTCAGTTCCTTGGGATGACCTGGGAGTGAATAGAGGTCATCTCGATCCTGCATGCATTTTTATAGTGCTGGAGCTCCTGGGTTTTCGAGCTTCTGGATCTTTAGTTCTAGCTTGGCTAGGGCTTTTTTCAAATCCCTTTTCATGTTCTGGAGCTGATCTCGGAGGTCTGCCTGCTTTCGTAGTCAGTCTTGCTCTACTTGTCTGGGGCTTGGGGGGTTGACTGGCATGTTGGGGTCTGCGGGGGGTTCTGGAGGGTTGAAAGGGCCAGCTTCATCAGGTTCTGCTCCAGCGAAGAGGCAGCTGTGGGGGTATGGGAGTCGGTGTCTGTGTTGTCTTGTTATGTGTGGTGGTTCATCAGGAAGTGGTCAGTGGTATTCGAACTCGTAGTCCAGATTCCTGAAGGTTTCTGGGTCATAGTGGAATGTGTTGAACCTAGTTGTCCCTGGTAAATCTGAGGAACTCGGTGACATATAGGTCATGTTGTTCTGCTCAGATGGCCAGGGATCGTTTCAGGTCTGCCTGTTCCTGTTCTATCCTTGGGCGTAGTTCACAGATGTGGGAGCCAGCACTGGGGGGATGTATGTCTCGGTCTAGGTTTGCCTTGATTCAGGCACCAATGTCGTTGTATGTCACAGTTCAGAGGTCCAGGTATGGTGGGGTGTGCATGGTAAGGTAGAAGTCCATGGATTGTCATAGTAGATATCTCTCTGTCCGGTTGTCGATGTCTGCCTGTCGTAATTCCCATGCCTCTGTGGCAGCTGATCCCAGGATGTCCTTGTCCTCTGCAGAGAGGAGCGGCTACTTGTAGTTGTCTCCATGGGAGTTGAAGGGGTCATCTGGAAGTGTGTGGTCAAGGTGCTGGATAAAGGCATTGGTGCATTCAGATAAATTGATTGACCAGTAGAAGAAGGAGGACATGATGACAGGGAAGTCTGGGTCATATGGCTGAGGGGCAGGGGGGTCTGAGAGGTCTATCTCAGGACATCTCTGTCCTCCCATCCCTCTGTATTGTACTCAGGTGGTGGAGAAGGGGTTCTGGAGAGCATGATGTATGCCGGCTGGGTGGAGTCTGGTAAGAGGATCTGGTGTGGTTCGAAGGTCCCGATGAGAGTGGATGTGTCATCGTCAGAATCCTCCTCGATGATTGGGAGTCAGTAGTCCCCTGGATATTCCTCACTTCTGTTGATGAGCCTCCAGGCTCTGTACGCTCAGAATTTGCAGATTTATCCATCAATTACCCAATATTAACAGATTCAACTCCCATCTTCCTTATCCTACATTGCCATACTCGATTTAATGCCCCAACCTTCGATTATATGCTACACCCTTTGATATCCTTCAATAACCATGATATACCATGGTTATAACTCAGCAAACTACATTAATACCCTTCCATTCATGTTTATTCTCCATATTTCCATGAACAATCATGGCAATACACCTTTCCTTGATGATTGTACCAAAAATGGAGTTGCCGCATCAGTCCTAGGCACCCAATTGATGTGCCCCTTGATTCCTTGATCATAGTGACATCATTTAGACCCTGCACTCCTCTATCAAAGATATTGACCCAATACAGATACTCCAGACTGCGGTTACTCAGGCTGTTACTTTGCCAAGTCTTCACAGCAGCTTATATCCATTTATCAACCTCAGAACATGTACCATACCCTCACAGTCCACAGTTAAACAGCACCTCGCTGTTTACTCATTATTCTCCACTTCCACATGGTTTCTCATCCAGACACGGCAATACAGACAAGTTATTATGCCTCAGCTGATGAAAACTTCTTCTATTTACTATGGATTTACTAATCCAAGGACTTACAGCCTTACCAATGCTTAGATATCTTTTCTATTTATAAAAACAGAACTTTTAGTATAAAAACTCATATTCTACAGAGGAGAAAAAAAAGTTCTTTCACTCCAGGTTATCCCCCATTGCTTGCTATAGTCTCAACATTATTGGATGTGTTAATTACCACCAATACATGAATTCTTGCTCCGATAACTTGCTTTTGTCTTTTAATGCCGCAACATCGTTTCAATTTCATCAGATAGGATCGTTTTATCATCTTCACCTTCTACATTGTCGTTGTATCCATTGCCCACACCAGTATAGGGTATTATTGCCTCCGTGAAGGCCCAGCTCCGCATCGTTCACCCACGTCATTGTCATTGTCCCCAGTTGCTGTGTAGTATTGCCATGACACTCAGTTATCATATTTCTGTCCAGTACCTCTCCGTTTCAAGCCCACACACGTTTATTCAGTTCTCCACACATTTATTCAACTCTCCAAACATTTATTCGATTGTATAAACGTCTATTCGATTCTCCTCACATTTATTTGATTACCCAAATGTTTATTAGGCCAGTCTCACATTTACCAGACCGGTTTTACATTTTCTAGATCAGTTCCGAGCATCTAGCATGGTTTCTTGGTATCTGTATCATACCAGATTCCATTTAATCTTGTTTATTGAGATCCCCTCAGCTTACAGCCTGAGCCTCTTAGTACTTGACTGCTAAAGGGTACTACTTCCAGACTGTATAGTTGAAGTGTATACCTGCGTCTAGAGGAATTGACCACATGGAGGTGCACTGAACCACTCGCACAAACACATAGCCTTGACTACTGTGATTGCACGCATATTTCCTTAGCTCTCTTGGAGTTTTGGGTGTTGCCGTTGCCATGGAAGTCTAGGTTCAACACCGTGTTCGCTGTCTGTGTCGTATTCATAGTCCTCATCCCAATCAGAGTTGAACTCGATGATTGGGGGTCCACGGTATGACCAGTCTCCCTCCTCAACCCTGAATTCTGCTCCTCGAACTGTTCTGGGGCTGAGTTCTGGCTCGAGGTCAAATCTGAGAGTGTAAAGAAGGTACCTGCCAAGTTGCATGGCCTCTGCCTGGGTGGGGTGGCAGTTTGTGATGAGGATGGGGGGGGTTGAATCATCAGAGTCGTAATCATTGTATGCTGGACTGTCTGTGTTTCTGGGTGGGGTGCAGGGTTCCTGTTGTCTGTGTTCATAGTCCGACCAATCCTCCTGCTTGGCAGGAGGTTCCAAAGAGGGTTGTTTTGTGTCCAGTTCATTTCAGACATGGGCAGTGGGTTCAAGGTTGTGGGTAAAGTTGAGGTAAAGGGTTGCGAGTAGGATTAGGGTTATGCTGAGCACAATTAGTGCTCCAAGGAGGATGGCTGAGGATAGGAGTGCGACAAGGATGAGTATTGCAAATAACATAGGTGTTTCTTTGTATGGTGGGGAAGCTTTGAACTAACTGTAAGACCCAAACTTCACATGATCAAAGACTTGGGTCTAGGTCTTCAGCTGTCTTGCATTCAGACAATCACTGGAGAGATGACTAGGGTCTATGACTCTGAGAAGCGGTAGGCTGCTTAGAGCTTGGCTTGGTAGAGAGAGTTGTTTGGTATAGATAAACTATAGTTTGAAGCTGAAGTATTACAGTGAGAACTGTGCTACTTATATAGGGTTCTGAGTCTGTCTAATAATAGTGAATAGAGTCCATTGTACATGTGATAAACATCCTGCATTAGCGAGGCACAGCAGTCCGGCTGTGGAAGGTTTGGTAAAGGCATGGTATACATGCTTTGAGTGATAAGATAAGTGATAAGCACCTGATAAGATAAGATAAATGGAAAAATCGTAACAGAGGTTGTGGGGGAAAATGTGAGCTGGTGGCAGCACAGCTGCCACTGAGCAAACTTTTTCCCCGCAACCAACCAGTGGATTAGATTCATGTGTGTCACTTACAATGTACAGTTTTGATTTTTTCAAGCATGTCCAAACTCCGTTAAGTGAGAAAATCCTATATTGTGCAAGGTAGTGACTTAATTAGCTATCTTTTGAAAATGAATCCAAAAAAAGGAAAGAATTGGGGACCCGGCATCCGCCACTACTGGATAAGTATCGCTCACTGGCCCCAGGCTAGCATAGGCCTCTTTGTGAGAATATTTAATTTTCCTTCCCTTTGTTCACTTTCACCTCCCTTTTGTAGTACTGCCTTCTCTGTTTTCTTCTCCTTGTTGGACTGACACTCCTGGCTCGTCTTTCAAAGTTGCTGGCCATTGAAATCCTACACCATTCTTCCATCTTTCTTTGCTATTTTTCATCTTGATTGTGGCCTTTCCCTACTTGCCCATTTATATCTTATGTCAGCCTAGGTTGTGTTGTACATTGTACATAGTATTTTGTATTCTTCACTTCAATATGTATGTAACTAAAGAGCTGAGTGTGCTGAATTTATCTTTCGAAGACATAACATGTTTAGTAATGACCTATGTAGTGACTACATACTGCAGCAAGAAGAAAAAGATGCAAGAAAGTCAACAGTGGGTGATATTTTAAAAAGGAAAGAATCAGGGACTCGGCTTCCGCCGCTACTGGATGATTAATGGTTGGAATGATGTAGGTACATAGCGCGACCATTAGACATTCCATACTCATTGGTACATCTGATGCCTACAACAGGTTTGATTACTTCGTCCACGACTCTCAAATGATTGGCGAACCCATCAAGATCAATCTTACATGGTATGCAGAAGAGATACTTCGCCCTGCCATGTTGAATGCAGTATCAGCCTACTCAAATCTGCTCAGGTGTTAGATGGGCAAATTTGCTATGATATAAAGGATGCCAACAATATTTATGAGGTGTATAATGCTCGATTCCGCTTGCACAAGCAAATCTATAACCACAAGACGGGTGAGCATATTTTCAACCCCTTTGAGTGTCCATAGCTGACCATTTCATCGCAGCCAAAGCCATCGAGTACATGATCATCGTTTTAGAATCGCGGGGCCGTTCTCAAACGAAGTGAGTGGCAAATTTGGATTACATCTGGGGCAAACGCGACATGGGGACTGACTACGAAATATCCTAGCTTATATACTACGAAATCCCCTCGGAAATAAGTCAACACGTAAGTAGTAGATCAATACGAGAACCAACGGCGACTAACTGTCTGCCATGAGAAGCTCGCACATCTCACACATCGATGCTCTTCTCCTGGCAGAGCCATATCTGAAAATAGCTTCACGAATGTTTGATCCAAAGGAGTTCACATACCTGACCGACGATATTATGACTCAAATTGATCACGATGCCTTAACCAATCCGGTGAGTATCTGTCCTTTTGACTAGAACATAACATCTCATTCATCTGCAAGAATTTGGCTCCTGCCGCCGCCATTTTCGACCGTATACGGACCCGCGACTTGTACAAGAGTGTCGACTACAAGACGGTTGATTGGGCTGACCACAAATTCTTCGTAGCGGAGGTGACGCCTCCCAAGATTGTTAGGGAAACACACAGTGATTCACCTTCTGGGCTTACTCCGGATGATGACATTGTGTCCTTTGCACCCATGCATTATGGCTTGCTTGATGAAAACCCTTTGCGTCACGTCAAGTTCTACTCCAAGGCTCGACCTGATGGTACGCGTCCTCCTACCTACTTTCTTTGATCTGACTGAGCCATCATATAGTATGTGCTATTTCTCAACCGGACGACTATTTGAGCCTTGTTCCATCAGTCTTTGGAGAGGTGCTTCTCCGTGTATACACGAAAAAAGCAGAGCAAGCCACTGGCTCGCCTTGCAAGGGTGATATACTTAATATTTCCCAGGTACTACTCCAATGTGCAGGCTGCGTACCTACCTCGGGTTTCTTGAATCTGGAACCTGGAACCTGGGCCTACAATTCTATGATCAAATTTCTCGATTGTGAGAGCAAAACTGATCACTCTGAGGCCTCGGGTCCATTTCCGCGCAGACTTGTACTAAACCGTGGCGACCAACAAACAAAAATCTGCAAAGGCAATAAATGTAACAACCAATCATCGTGCTTACCATAAGACATTTTGAGACCGCGCGTCGACGACGCTGGCCAAAGGAGAGGTCGAAACTTACTACATCCACTATACTTCAAACAGCGACATCCCAGTGCTGGAATGAAGAATGGGCGGATGGAGTACCAATTTCTTCCACCACAAAGACAGCTCCCGAGATAGATACCGACCGTCCTCCGTGCGTGCTCGGACTAGGAGATCCGAGCCCTCACCAACAGTTCATCCCCTTCTACAGCGTTCTTTGCGGACGAAAGACAGGCGGCAAGCCATTTCATTATTATAAAGGTGACAGGGTGTTTATGTTTACGAGTGAAGCGGGAGAGCAGGGACATCCATGATACCCGCACTCATTTCTCCCAAGCGCTGCCACTGGCGTAGAGGCGAGAATAGAAACCTCGTCGCAGCGCTAAACGGCGGGTGGAGGGCACACTTTTTGCGGGAAACTTGCATCGGTATGGCGGACAGATGAGGAGTGACGCGTGAACCGTCGTATTCGATATTCATCGAGGCTCGGAGACGTGGGTGTTTGTATACTCCTTCTAAGTCTGTGATGAGCTCGTTTCTCAAACGCGACCATTCCCGGGCGAGGAGAGTATAAGGAAGGGGTTATCGTGGGTACAACAACCGTGCCTGCATTGTTTCTCTTGAGTCGAGACGCAACATGTATTTGGTGGGTTCTTCCGCATACTTATCTGCAAGTAAGTATAAGAACGAAATTATTTCAACCCAAGATTGAGACGAGCATGGACAAGAACACACCAACAAGTTCCTGACACTCGAGAGACGCAGGCCTTCAAAATTCAAACAAGCTTATAAGCTGAACGTTGAAATTTGAAACTTAAAAAATTGATGTTCGCAAAAACTACTAGTTTCCAGGAATTTGAGTAGGGAGAATCGAACCCCGAGCTACCCTGAAATACTTGACATACGGCAAGGTTAGCCGTCACACTATATCGAACCTGAATGACTTCATCTAGGAACCGCATACGAAAAAAGGATGGCTGTAAACACGAACTGATGAGTTGGGCATCTCCACATCCATGTTGATTCAAGACGATCAGAGAGGAGCTTCGATTTCACGAAGAGACAAGGGGACAATGACGAGTTTCATAAGCCGTACGTCATACTGGTGCCAAGGGAAGCGAATGGAAAACGAAAAAAGGCGGCCCGCGCCCTCACTGGGAACGGAAGGTTTTACAGAGGGATATCGCTACGTCGGCGAAGATGGCGGGAAGGAGAAAAAGCACCAAGTTTGGCTCAAGTTCTGGTACTCATCTACCTCTCTACGCCTTGTTCCGTGCACACCCGTAGTCCACCATTTGATTGCGCGCGCCGATTTGGTGAGTGACTCTGCGGATTGGAATTCCATGGCGGAGTTCCTTCCCCTGACAGAAGGAAGAGAAGAATGACGTGTCACTCTGGTGCGAGGGTTTGGTCGGAGGCCATGGGGAGAGAGTGAGAGTGAGCGTAAGTCATCTGAGGGCGAGAGAAAAGGTGGTCATGGCAGAGGCGACGAGTCCATGTTGGTGGTTGACGCAAAAGAGCCAAAGTGGCGGTGCCGGAGCAATACCGGGCCCGACCTCTCTTTTCCACGCGTGCAAGTCTGTCCTCCTTCATCTCTCTACGACTATCCACTGAGCCATAACTTGTATCGTCCAGCTCACATTCTATGGCGGCGCGACCTTCGGCACTGCTTGTCGTTACACAATACGTCCTTAGGAGGATGTATCTTTCGCTATCTAGCGGCGCATGTAGCATCGAGGGACGACGTTCAAGATATGCGCCATTCTCACTGGGTTACATCAAGCGCTGCTGCTCATTTATCTGCATTTGACAGAGCAGTGACCACTGAGATCTGAGAGATCAAGGGATCACAAACGGAACGAAATGTTAATACCCAGGTTGCAGATATGACGGACGCCGACATTGTGACACGACAATCTAGTTGTTCTTTGAGAGTATCCTTGAGTGGCCAGTGTTTTCTTGAGCCTCGGAAAGCTTTATCAAAGAGGGGTGGCGAGTCCGTAAAGGTCCCCTGTATTCGTTGGTAGGTTTCTTGCATCCACTTCGCTGCACACTTCAGATTAATACAAGTATCGCGCTACTGGAACGTCACCATGTCTATCTCTGGGGAAATGCTCATTCGAACCTACGGACTACCTCAATCAATCATTTCTGCATCTGCTCTCTTTGCTCTTCATACGCTTTATCAATATGCTCGAAGAGTGCCGTAAGGAGTCTTGTCAAATCTGCCCTTGCATAAGCGTTTGCGACAGTTACTACATCAGCGGTGGTACCACTGACGGTGAGGGTGCGTGCTCCGACCTCGACTTCATTGCGAGCGTCGGAGGTGACTGCTAAAATCGGTGACAGAGCATTGACGGCTTGGCCTGCTCCAACCTCGACTTTGGCGTTAGCCTTGGTAGTAACTATGATACGATCGATGGCAGTGGTCTCACCACCACGTGCCAAGTGCTCTGGCCTCGACTTCATCACCAGCGTCAGTGGTAGCAGAGGTCAGAGCATCGACGACGAGGCTCTGTGCTCCCACCTCGACTCCAGCGCTAGCGTCGCCGCCATCACTATCACCGACAGCTAGGTTACGTGCTCCCACCTCGACTTTTGCCCTAGTGTCGGAACTGATCGTGCGAGAATCGGTGCTAGCAGAGGTCAGGGCATCGAAGGCAGTACCGCTGACGGCGAGCGTACGTGCTCCAACCTCGGTTCCAGTGCTAGCGTCAGATTCCAAAACTCTTGGAGAATCTGAGTCTCCGTCTACTGGCATCGCGATCTTGACTTGCGCAGACTCGGTCGGACATCCCTAGTAGCTCAGACGTGAGCTTGATAACCCAACTGAAACAGACAGGCGCCCAGTGAAGTTGGCTGAGTAAAAGTTGTCGAGCATTTTAGCATACACGAGTTTGACTCGAGGTAAGAAATACTAAATATAATGTCAACGCAATCCTTTCTATTGAATGCTCTCTAGTCCGAACCGCAAGTGCTGTGGTAAGCGCTTCCTCGCGTGTACATGCCCATGATGAGAATGTCAACACACTAGCGGGTGAAGGCCAGCTATCATGATGGTGGCAGATCAGAGACCGATCCTGTCGCATTTCCAGACACAGCACAAAGCCTCAAAAGCAAGTTCTGTGCACGAGCGGGGCGGAGAGGACAGCGAAAAGCGGTTACACGCCTGCCGCTGATATCTCACATAAAAAAGAACAGCAGCGTGTATTCAGAGGTTCGTGACCATCTTTCGGGGGAAGAATGGATACCCAAAAAATACTTATCGTCGCAAAGCCCAAATTATCTCGAAATCTACGGAAAACTAGGAGTCAGGGGTTGGAGGTTGAAAAACTTGAAGCACGAATACGGACAGAAAGCAAATGCCGTTGGAATGCCGGATTGCACCGATAGCATTTACCCATGGGGTTTCGCAGCTGCATAATAACCGAGTATCCTACTATATACATAAGTCGGAAAGGTACGGCAGGTGGCCACGTATGAAGCTAAAGCTGAATTCGACTTCGCCGTTGACTCATTCTGTAGCCATCGTTCACCTTTCCTCATTTCGCGAGAGGCGCTTATTACTCTAGCTTACTCAACTTCCCCCCGGACCTCCTGGGGTATTTAAACCGGCTTATCATGAGCTCGTCCAGCATCGACTGCCAACCACCGTTCCACTACATTGAAGATGCTATCTCACCCAGCGATTATCAGCATCCATCGAGCCTTTAGCAAGGCTAATATCGATATCCCCGTGAACATCAAAGACCTCAACACGAAGAAGGAAATCAAAGAGAATGATACCGTCACCCACCATGACGTTGAATATGCCAGTAGAATTGCAGTCGCCATTCGCGGACACTTTGGTGAGCACCATCATGTTAGCAGATACCCCGCCGGTACTAACCTATGTGTATAGCTTCTTCGTCTTCAACTGATCTGACAACCATGCACAAAGTCAAAGCCATTACGAGAATGTACAAATTTGCCGTAGAACGTGCTTGTAAGTTTCATCCTTTCATGTTTTTGCAATTGCTGATACCTTGATGCGTAGATTCTAATACTACTTTCTTCCGTGACTATGCTGCTCCGGTGGTCAGTCAGGATGAAATCGAGGAACTCCAGAGTAAAATACGAGACTTGGAGAGCAAGATTGCCCTGGTCAGTACAAGAAGCGAGGGCGACGGCTTGGGTGGTAATCTCCTTGAAAAGATCGCTAGGGTTCAAACCACCGCTGCGACTGCTCAAATCACCGCCGATAACGCTCAGATTGCACATCAAAATAGCCACCGTCGATACAGAGAGGAATTCTCCGCGCTCAGGAAAGTGGTGCGATCCTTTGTTCTCCGCCCTTGGAATTTCTGGATTCTGACGACGGCATCGTCAAAAGACGGCAGGCTCTGGTTTTAAACTCGCCAAGGGAGTTTGTCCTACACATGTCAAGGAAAATAGCTTGAAAGACGCAACTACTGAACCTCAGGTCGGTTCTATTCCTCCGGAATTTAAGGGTCGGATTGGGAAGTATTCCGACATGGATATACTCGAGATGATCATATTTTATAACAACCTATTTGGCATAGCTCGCTCCGATGTATTGTCGGAGAGGATTAACAAGTTTCGGTCTTTTTTGTCGGATTGCGAGATGTGACTGAGGAGGATGTAGTGCTTTTCGTATTTCGGTGTTACTTCAGGTGGATAGTCAGTAGCACTGCCGTGTAAGGCAACTTAGTCTTATCCAGTAGCCAGTCTGTGAGAACTGTCCTCCGGATGTTGAGGCGTGCGACGATAGAAACACGGTGTACGAGTGGCTTAAGAACTCCAGACATGGCCTTCCAGCTTCACGAGACAAGGTTCACACTTGCGTCGGTAAACAACTGCTTGCACACAGCACCACATACATTAAAATCGACTCCCTGGTACCTATTGCCATGTTTGCATGGATCTACCAATGCTGTCCAATACTAGAGATTCCCCTCAGGCTTTGAGCACTGTCTCATCATGCTCCAGGAAGGTAGAAACTTTTCTAATACTCGGGCACGGGCAAGTACGGGCCCGAAAATGAGTACCGATAGTCCAGATCCAGCGGGCTCCACTTCCCAACCCGCATCTCCACATTGTCTCCAATGACAGTTCGGATGTCGGTTTGTATATTATGAGGGATACAAGTATCCCCCTCAAAGGAAGTTTCGATCATCTTCAGCTGTCCTGTTTTGCAACGAGAGCGGATCATATCGAGTAGGGCAAGCTGCTCTGTCTCAAGATGGAAATACCGCTCCGCAAAGCAGAGGAGAAGACGGCGCAGATTGGGTAAATCCGAGGAAGGGGAAAGATATTTGGGAATAGGAACCCAATCTTTGTAGAGTTCGAGTTTGAGGTAGGAGATCGTAGAGCATGCTTCTAACGAGAGGATGTTTTTGATTAATGGCATGTCTGCACACGTACTCAAGCTCTTAAGACGACATCCGGATCGACGGAGAAAGGGGGCGATGCCGGACGACGACGGCAATCCCTGAGCTTCAGTAATGGTGAAGCTTTGGAGCACAACGGTGAGGCTTTGGAGCATCGGTGCCGTGAACCAATCGAGCGTATCTGAATAGTCTACGTACAGTTCGCGGAGCTCCGCCATAACCACCTGGATGTCATTCAGGGCCTCACTGAGTCGTAGGTGACACGTTCTAAGCTTCGGTAGCTGGGAAAGGAGATGTAGATCTTCGACACATAGGATCCGTCCGGAATAATGAGTTATCCCGGACGGTAGCATGAATTGGTCGATCCCCGTGCTTTGAAGAGTTGCTTGCCATAGCCGCGGGGCTTTCAAGCAGATGTCAGAGGACACACCCGGGATATATCCATCATCATCAAAGACCTGTATATCAATTGTCTGCAGGACAGGAAAATGCGACACAGATTCCAAGTAGTGCATATGATCCTCGCGGGCTCCAATGCAGACATTCTTCCACCGATGGGACGATTGAACAAGGAACGACAGGATTTCGGCATCTGCTGCGAGATTGGAGCTGTAACAGATGGCCGCCAGGCTCAGAGGGTGTTCTGCTGTGCGCTCGAGGTATTTTTGCAGTCTCTCGGGAGCGTGCTTGGAGAAAGGTGGCTGCACGATGACACACCGAGCCCAGGACACTGGTGAGGTGTGTAGAATATTTCTCCAGCGTCCACAGACGCCACTTAAGACCCAAAGAGGTCCGGTCGTGTCTAGACTATCACATTTGATTTTATATGCTTCTACCTCGCACCGCCAAGAGTCGCAAACAGAATGGAAGATTTCAAGGAGAACATCGCGGGGAAGACGACGGATGGGGGCGTAGACCGACTTGCGAATTTTGCGGGATTTCCGGACGGCATGAAGCTGCGCATTATACCAACACCCTAACCGTTCTAACTTTGCGATGTCGTCGTTTATCGGGGCATGGTTAGATTCGAGCAACGGGCACGACCCACGTAGGATCTGTGAGATGAAGTCGTCGGAACATTTGAGCTTTTGTATCTGTGGCTTGGCAGAAAGGGAATTGACGAATCCGCAATTGCTGCAGGTGACGCACGACATTGATGTGTGAGTCCTGGAGGATGGCTCAGGAAAAGGATGATCTTGTATACGATTTTCGCTACAGGACAAACGAAGTCAGCCTGGTAGACCACAGTATAGATAGTCGCGTAACTCTTACCTGCCCGTGTATAAAGATGAACTAAAGGTAAAAGTGCACGTGTCCTTTTACTGTCACCCAAATAAGACTCCGCTACTATCTCGGCAGTCCAGCCGAGATTGTACAGCAACCACTAATACCGTCTTCGAAGCCGTAGTCGAGGTTTTCTTTGATTTCAGCCGGCTGCGACATTGGATTCCTTCGTTGAATATCCTCGCACGTACAGATGGTCCTTCATTTCATAAGGCGCCTGCCTGCTTACCATAGAACGGCGAAACCAACTATGTTTTCTCCCATCCATCTGGTACGGCAATTAGAGATAAGTGCTTGATAGCGAGAATCCACCAGTTTCACCAGTCTAATAGCCACTTCTTCAAGTCTCGTCCTCTCTCCCTAATTTAGTTCTTCGATGGCGAGAACGAACCTGATCGCTCGCAGGTCTCGGGCCCAGTGACTTGCGGCGTCAACTTGTACTAAACCGTGACCGCCGACATTCTCTGGCAACAAACAAAAATCTGGGAAGGGAAACAAGTACAACAGGTCATAAAGCAGTATACAAATGACAACGAATCATAGTGCTTACCGTTTTTTAGACTACGCATCGGCGACCATGACTCTATATACCACGGAAGGAGGCGCCGAAATCTACTACTTCCACTATACTTCACACGGCGACATTCCAGTAGAGGCCATCTGCTGGAATGAAGGGGAGGAGGACCTGCCAATCGAAATTCCATCATCAACCCCCCCGACACTACTACCACAACGGACGATCTTGTCTACCAAGCACGCGCACATCAAAAACTTCGAGGGCGACACTCCAAAGTAGTTGACCACTGTGGGCCTGGGATTTTTGATGCCATCTTGTCGAGTCCATGCTCAGTTATGCACCCAACGTGCGCTATGTCGCCTCAGTCATATGCGCCTGCAAAAGCTGGCTTTCGCATAGTTCACGTATTTCCTATGGCCATGCCCATTCAACGCCCCTCGGTTGTATCTTCCTAAATCTGAATGCTAGCATAAATCAAAGTGCTAAACTGGTACTACTCGATTCGAGAAGAGGAATGGCTGTATTCCAACCTACGAGAACAAACCCTTTTCAGCCCTTGTCTCCTGAATTCGGGAATCTGGCCCGACTCATTCTCTAGCTACAACAACAACAGGACTATCATTGTCTAGTCACAGGCATGGTGGAGCTCAGCCAACCTAAGCTTCGACGGGCTCGCTCACGATCCTTCACATCCTTCTGAGACCTCGGGTCATGAACCCCTGGCAAAACACGCAAAATCGAATTCTTCGGACCTAGCACACGGGAGATGACACAGAACTATGTCGGCCCGTGGACCTGGATTCAGTTTCACGCGATGACCCCAGGAAGTTGGAGCTCAATGCCTGCTCGCATCTCAGCGATTCCAGGATATGGCTCAAGGCGACTGGGGTGAGTGAACCAGCTCACCTCCAGATCTACACTGCCTGCTATGTATAATAGAATCCCAATGAATACGCCATCGAGAGTCCGCTTTCATGAACAACGTAATCGACAATACCTCCATCTGCATGCATGCGTGGCAGATGTACTCCAACGAAGCGGAGCAGGAACCGTCATCGACAAGATACTCAGATGCCTGCCACGGCATCCAGAAGGCGTCCAAGAAGTCTTGACCAAACTCGGACTTTGGTACGCCCTAATCACAACCTTAGGGCTACCCCAGAGCGAATTTCAAGCATTTGTCTGATCATATTGTATGTCTCTTCTACCATGAGCGACATCCAGTCACACCAAACCTAATCTTATTCCAGATTCTTACGAAAATGGGTACAAGGAGTTTTCGGAGATAGACTAATTTGATGTATCTCGCACTGCGATAGAAATGCCGAGAGAGATATAGCTCGCGTATTGATGTATCTGTTCTTCAGATGTTTTCAGTCACGCAGCGATCATCTAGGAAAAGTTCAATGCAAAATAAATTCGGAAAGCGGTATGAACTAAGCGTGATCTATGCAGCCACTCGTTTAGAGGTTGATGCCGCAAAGACGTGGTAGTCGCTAGAAACGCGTGTGGAGAAAATCAAACGGCGCATAGCAAAAAAAAGAGAAAGACCAAACAATATCTCGGCCATGATCCTGCGGCAATCCCTGGAAATATCTTGGACAATTCTATCTGGTCATGTAGACAACCCAAGTCTTGAATCGATCTAATTGAAACTGAAAAAGAGGAGAATTCTGGAGGCATTCGGATTGTTAAGAATATGCCTACTTTCGAAATAATACCGAGTAGAGAGTTTGCAACGAGGAACGTACGAAGCAAGCGAGTTAAAATGAAGTAAGGTTCACTTTACCAAGAAGGTTCCGACCGAGAGGTTAGCAAGCGCTAGGCATAACTAAAGGTTCCGAAAAGCGCTAGGCGTAATCGGTAAGCGAGAAGATCGGCAAGCGCTTGGCGTAACTGACTTCGTCACTCAGGTTCACACTAGGTTGTGGAATTCAAGATGATAAAGATTAGGTGCCGTTTGAATACTATTAATCACAATATATGTATTCTACGAAATGAATATTCTAGAAGGCTCGTAACCGGAGAATGTACTAGAAGACTCGTCGAAAGAAAAGGAGAGAAAAGGAAAGAAAAGGAAAGAAAATCCAAGAAATTTCTATACCCTGCGTGACGGTCAGTGCGGTGATAGTCAGTGAGTGTTGATTAATGACATACGCCTGATATCCATAACACGGATATGGGGAATCGAACCCAGCTGCAAGGACAATACGTTCTGTTGATGAAAGGTGGCAATGTAATGTCAGAGTTCCGAGCCCATGACAGTAGTTCATCCTCTTCTACAGTGTTCTCTTTGCGAACGAAAGGTAGGCGGTAAGCCATTTCATTAGAAAGGAAAGGTGTTTATGTTTACGAGTGAAGCAGGAGAGAACGGACATCTCTGATATTCGCACTTGTTTCTCTCAAGCGCTGGCCAGCGCTTGAGGTGAGAATAGAACGTAGAAACCTCGTCGCGACACTAAACGGCGGGATGGAGGGCGAACTTTTTGCGGGAAATACGGCGGACAGATGAGCAGCGACGCGTGAACCATCATATTCAATATTTGTCGAGGCTTGGAGACGTAAGTGTTTGTATACTCCTCCTATCAAGTCTGTGATGAGCTCCTTTCTCAAATGCGACCATTCCCGGGCGAAGAGGCAGGGTTCATTGTGGTACGGCGACTTGCATCGTTTCTCCTGACGCAACACGTCTTTGGAGGGTTCTTTCACATACTTATCTGCAAGTAAGTATAAGAACGAAATTTCAACCCAAGATTGAGATGAGCATGGACAAAAATACACCAACAAGTTCCTGACAAGGCCAACCATGCTTACAGGATTCAAGATTCAAGAAGCAAACCTCAACTTTTTGAGTTAAAAATCGGTGTTCGCAAAAACTAGCAGTTCATGGGATTATTCGGGTACGGGGAGCCGAAGGTACCCCAAGCTGCATAGAATACTTGATAGGCAGCAATGTTAGCCGTCACACCATATCCTACCTAGTTAGACATATGGACCTTTGATTGACTCCATCTAGGAACCGCTGAAGGAAAAAGGCTAGGATAGCTGTGAACATGCACTGGTGAGCCGGGCAATTTTCGAATCTGTGTTGATTCAAGATGATGAGAGAGGAGATTAGATTTCATGAAGCAACAAGGTGACAATGACAAGTTTCTAAGCCGTACATCATACTGGCGCCAAGGAAAGCGAGGGGGAATGAAAAAGGCGGCCCGAAATGAAGAGGGAGAGGTGTGCAATGGTAGGGGCAAGACTCATCTGAGGGCAATGGTCATGGGCGGTTCTTTATACTGATGGACCATGGGTTTGAACATTGAACACGACATACACTGCTGGGGTCCGTCGGTGTTTTGTCCTGAAAGACCACTAGTAAACACAGGCATGGGTTTATTGTTAGTACAACGATAACTCAGTCAGACACACGTTGATATGGTGAATGACTGAGGTGCGTTTGAAGTGATTGGCCGTGGTTAACGGCTCGAGTTAGGAGAACTGGGATCTAAATATAGGTAATAAGTCAACTAAATCAATAAACGGCGGTATAGGCTGAATCCTCGACACTCCCCCTGAAGCCTATACCTCATAACCTAAACCCTGGTCATCCCCATACGTCTTAATAGAGTAAGCACGTGAGGCTTCGGAATGATCTTCATGAAGATATCGGCTAGATTGTCCTCCAAGGGAATATATCGGACGTCGAGCTCCCGAAGCTGAACTGCATCACGAATCCAATGATAATCCATCGCAAAGTGCTTCGATTTCCTGTGGCCCTTTGTGCTTTGAGTCAGATTGATGGCCGAATTGTTGTCGCAGTTTAACGGGTATGGCCTGTCTTTGTAGATCTCCAGCTCGTCTAGGAATGAACCCATCCATGTGGATTGCCTGCCCCCGTGTACCGTAGCAACGTACTCTGCCTCAGACGTAGAGAGAGCAACTCGCTTTTGGGACCTCGAGCTCCATGATACAGGACCACCTGCCATGGTAAACACGTATCCCATCGTGGACTTCCCAGTGGTTCTGTCATCTCCATGTGACGAGTCGACATATCCAATTGGCATTAGTCCATCATCTTCATCGGTGCCACATTGATAGGTAATTCGGTATTCAAGGGTGCCTTTAAGGTATCCTAAGACATGCATTGCTCTGTTCCAATGGATAGGTCGTGGATCGGATGCGTAGCACTGAAGGTAGTTCGTTGCAAATGCAATATCTGGTCTCATACCATTAGATATGTGGTTTAACGATCCTAAGACAGCGCAATAGTCTTTGTCGGCCATAAACTCTTTGTCTTCTGCAGGGATAGGACGTGGTTGTGTTTCGAGATTCATCAGGCTTCCAACCGGTAGTGGAGTCGACTTCAGTTTACATTCTGCCATGCCAAACGCCTCGAGGGTCTTGAGAATCAGATTTTTCTGATGAAGAGAGATAGCCCCATTAGAGTCATCAAATTCGATGGTCATTCCAAGGATGCTGTTGTGACGGCCTAGGTCTTTGATCTCGTAAATGCTTCCTATCTCCTTTCGGACTCGTACACCCTCTTCGTGAGATGTCAAAGCTCCTGACACGTCATCTGTGTATGTGCACGTATACGTCTTCTGCCCTTCTCTCTTGAGTAGCCGCATGCATGGATCTGCTCGGGACTGTCTGTGTCCTTGACTCGTCAGCATCTGATTGAGCTCATGGAACCATGCATTCCCTGCATCCATAGTTCCATACATAGCTCTTAGCATCTGCAAGATGTATTCTGGCCCTTTCAGATAATCACGAGTGATGACATCTTCATATCCCTTTGGAAGTGCAACATAGTTCTCCCCTTGCGGCTCCGCATTAAGGTATGCGCTGACGAAGTCAATAAGCCAGAATTCAAGTCCATGGGTGGCAACAATTGCAAAGAACATTCGTATGGATTCGTATTGGACAACAGCAGCGAATGAGTCATAATAGTGGATTCCTTTAATCTGAGTGAAGCCTTTCACAACCAGCTGTGCTCAACGTTTGAGTAAATCCCCGGTATATCCATCAATTTTGTTGTCGAATACCCATCGATTATCAATGACTTTCATCCACGGCTCGCAGGGTACAACTCGCCAAACATCTCATTCTTCCATATGGCATATTTCTGCATCCATCACTGGTGTCCAGATATTTGGCTTGGTCAGGGCCTGCTCATAGTTATCTGGCACCCACATATCTTTCCTGTCAATGATGCTTGATATTTCTGAAGCTTTCATCGCAATAATATCTTCTATATCGTCTTCATCCTTGACTAATGGGACATCCCCATCATGTGCCCAATTCCTTCTGTGGGCATGAGCATTTTCTTCCTGTTTTAGGTATTTGGTTGATTCTATTATCGCTCGTGTTGGCTTTGGTATGTGTGTTGGGCGGTCTGGGTGGTCATGCACTGGAATTTGTCGTGGTGGCAGGTCTGCGTTTTGGGTTCGAATTGGAATTTGATTTACTCGAATTAGAATTCTCGATCGATCTCGCAAATCAGGGCATTGTTCTTTGATTGGATTTTCGATTGGTGCTGTTTCTTCGATCATCTGGAGCAATGGTTCATCGTTCTCCCCCTCACAAGAAGAAACAGTACACGTCAGAGCCAACTCTTCGAATATGACATCACAGGAAATGATGATCTTGTTCCCAGGGACGTCATCAAGTACAATTCGGTATGATCTGTGGCCCGCAAGTCTGATGAATTGGCCCTTCTGACCTCTGGGACTCAGTTTGCTATGTCCCTTAGCCGCAGGTATCTTGGCATAGCACATTGACCCCCATACCTGTAAGTGGCCAACCGTTTGTTTCTTTCCACTCCAGACCTCCTCAGGCACTTTCCCTGGGTGCTGAGAAGTTGGTAGCAGATTTGCCACCTTAACAGCATAGTCGCATGCCTCGGCCCACCAACCATGTGCCATTTTTGCTTCGAGTAGAAGAATCCGGACTGATCCAAATATCACCCTGAAAGTCCGTTCCGCAACCCCGTTTGCTGCTGACGAATATGGTGCCGTGAATTCAATCAAGACTCCCTGTTTTGTCGCCCATGTTTGCCACAAGCTGCAATCAAACTTGTTGTCACACCGCAGCTTCTTCAATTTCTTCCCCATCTGCCTTTCTGCCATGCTCGCAAATTGTTCTAGCATCTCTACGGTCATCTCCACTCTCCGATCAGACAGATAGTATGGTGAACATCATGAGGATGCATCGTCGACAAAGATCATGGTGTACTGTGAGCCACCAACAGACTTTGAACGTGCAGGGCCCCAGATATCAAGCATGACTCTCCCAAGTACTTCGGTTTCAGGCTCAACACTAGCATCAAACGGCCGTCTTTTCTGATTCCCAAGGATACATGGCTCGCATTTGCCTGGTGCCTGCTGCTCATGCTTTATGTTCAGCCCATCGACAAGAGCTCCTTTGGATAAGGCTTTGATTTGGTCAACACCAAAGTGAGCAAACTGCATGTGCCATGTTTCAATTGGGACTGAATGTTCTAGAGACCTTGCTGCCAATGCGATGTACTCATCGCCACGCATTAGTTCGCAGTCGATTTTGTATAGATCGTTGAACATTGAGGCAGTAAATTGGGCCTTGCCACCTGGGTCTACAAAATCGGCCTTCCCCCCGCCGAATGTTACTTTCCATCCTTCCTTGTCAAGGCAGCTTATTGACAGCAGGTTTGCAGACACGTCTGGACAGTGCAAAGTTTTGCTGAAGGTGATAATTTTCTCAGTTCCTCCACTCGTCAATTTCATAGCAATGGTTCCAGTCCCAAGCACTTTCAGTGCTGCGCCAACTTCCGACAAAGTTCCAGATGTTTCAAGTGGGGTATAGTTGAAAAAGTGAGCTCTGTTTTGCACGAAGTGAGTCAAAGCTCCTGAGTCACCATACATCCATGATGTGTCTAGCCCGGGATCATGACTATTAACAACCCAGGCCATATCCTCAACCACATCCCAGTTCACTTCCTCCAACACTTTGTTCTTGACGTATGCATTCAATGCGATGACGTTGGTTGTGATCGAGCCAGAATCAGGCTGACTAGCAGTCGCAAGATTAGCCGCTCCACCCGGAAGTGGGGCATCCCGTTTTCCTTTCTACCAAGGAGGGTATTGCCCCTGACATCCTCCCCCTAACTTCCAACATTCTTCAAGGGTGTGACCAACACCCTTGCAGTTGTCATTGGCTGGGTGAGACTTGTCCAAATGGTTTGTGTTGTTGTTCTTCTTGACAGTGAGGTTCTGTACTTGGAGAGTAAGTGCTTGGACCGATGCTTATAATGCTTGGACTGAGTCCCCCTGTGTAGAGGTGCTTCCGCCCGCAGCCTTCTGTCCTACAACTCGTTCGCCGTGGGCAATGAGATGGGCTGTTATCACAGTCAGGCTCTTCTCGGCATAGAGGGTACTGACGACGGAGTCCCAGGATTCAGGGAATGAGTCGAGAAGGGTGGTCTTGAACTGGTCGTCATTTATATTTGCGCCAGCGTCGTTAGCTTCCTTCCTGAGTTTCCTCATCTTTTCAATATATCCCCCATCTCCGCTAACCTTTTCTCCTTCCTCATAAACCATTGCCTTCAACGTCTTTTCTCTTCGGCTTCGAATAAGATCTGAATATGCGCCATATTCAGCCTTGAGATGTGCCCAAGCCTTGTGAGATGGCTTGAGAGGGTTGAGTCCAAAGCCGTAGATGTCCTTGATGTTGTGAATGATAGATGCCAGTGCGACACTTTCATGCTGGATGTATTCGAGTTGATTTGGAGTGGTGCTGTTCACAGGGGTATTTGGTTGGGCCGCAATTGTGGTCCCAGGTATAGTGACTTTGTTTTCCCAGTAATTAACGAGCCTGCAAGTGTTGTCTTCAGTTAGCATAGCCAATTTGAAGGCAGCCCAATTTTCGCCATTGAATTTTTCGTCATCCTCAAGCTTGATAGCAAGGATTTGTTGGGTAGTAGTCATTGTATGCACGTTCTATGCAGTATATTTAGTCGTTTGGGGAAAAAAATGTGTGTATCGCCACACAGGTAAGAACAACGGGAGCCCAGAACCTGTTAGTACAACGATAACTCAGTCAGACACACATTGATATGGTGAACGACTGAGGTGCGTTTGAAGTGATCGGCCATGGTTAACGGCTTGAGTTAGGAGAACTGGGATCTAAATATAGGTAATAAGTCAACTAAATCAATAAACGGTGGTATAGGCTGAATCCTCGATGTTTATGCAGATATTTCTGACAATGAACACCAGCCCAAAAAGACATGAAGAAATACAATCAGTTTTTTGAACAATTTCTATATTCGTATTCATGGAGTGTTTTGACCACAAAATACCCAAATATTATGCAGGGTATCTCTGGACATAAATGCGAGGCCTTGCAAGGCCTTACACGGTCTCATGCAATCCCGTGAGATCACGCAAGATATCGCAGGGGTGCACAAGATCTCGTGAGATTGGATGGGACTGGAAAGCCTCAAATCTTCACACAGAGGCATTTGTGGCCTCCCAACATGACTGGAGCATGACACCTACTTTAGGGCAAACATTAGTAAGTACAAACAGAGCAAACATGTAAATAATTTGAAGAAGGGAAATAAAATGACATTTAAATAAGACAATAAATAAAATTTGGACACAATGTCCACACAGCCATCGATCCTAACCTCTCCCAAGAACCATAACTACCATACAAATTCAGCACGTCAACGAGTCATGGGCTGAGCTCTGCCAGTCCATCAACCAGGTCCTCCAGGTGGGTAATGGTGATCCTCATCGCATTCACCTCCAGCTCAATAGCATTGCCCTATGGGAGCAATATTGGACAGAGGTGTGCCTTTAAAACAACCTCATTCCCTTCAGTCTAGTCACCCTTGTTTCCACAGAACCACATTCATTTCTCTGATGACTATGTCGCCATTATCAATGCAAGACTGGAGACGATGAGATCCTCTCTGAGGGGGGCACTCTTGATCCTGAACGATCCACCCAGACATGCACCATTGCTACGCCACGAATCCAGGGTGTACACTGGGAGGAAAGGCCAACCTCGTGCGAATATTAATCCGACAATACTTGCCTTGCTCACCCAAACGCACCACTCATCTGCGCGGATCGCCGACCTCTTTGGCACCCACCCATGCACAATCACTCGGCATCAGCAGGATGAAGGCCTGAAGGACCATGGGCACACACCTTTTCAGATGGTGGTTGATGCCAATGGGCAAGCCCACATGATACACACCCCCACTCGACCAGCAATGTCCAACATCTCTGACGACGACCTGGATAAACTGATCGATGGTATCTTAGTTTGTTGTCCAGGGTATGGATGAGGCCAGATCAAGGATGCGCTCGATTGCCTTGGTCATTGCATTTGCAGACAACGCATTGCAGGGGCAAAGAAATGCGTCCACGGTCCCAACCAAACTTTTGGGCAGCGACTGATCACCAGAAGGAACTACGAGACAGCTGGTGTGAATTCCCTTTGGCACCATGATGGTAATCACCGTGAGTCGAACCTGTTCCTCTATCTCTGTTAGCTTCATTGCAATGATCTACTGACATATTCGAACAGGGCTCATCCGATGAAAGATAGTCCTTCATATCTTTGTTGATGGCAAAACAAGGGTGGTCACGAACATCAGGGCAAGCAATTCGAACCAGCCATACATCATCTTGATGGTCTTTTTGGATGCAACATTTTGGTGGGGTGTTCCAATGTGTATATGTGGTGACCATGGTGTCGAGAATCTGTATACCGCACAGTGGATAGAGAATTACAGGGGGCTGTTAAGCAAGCCTTACATCTGGGGATGGTGAGTACATCTTGTCTCTGAAGAAGGCCATCTGTGCAACTGCGCCTTTCACAGATCCGTTCACAATACCCAAGCAGAATGTATGTGGGTGGAGACATTGAGGAGCTGGTGCGACCATTGGTACGACGTCTTCATGGAGCTGGAAGGTAGCTATGGACTTGACCACGATGACTCTGCCCACATCTGGCTACTTCAGTGCCTCTTCCCTGCAAAGATCGATGAGCATGCCCAACTTTGGGTGGCCAAATGGAACAATCACAAGATTCCATTGGAGGGCAAACATCCAGAATCACCATACAACATGTGGATCGAAAGTCAGCTAATGGATGGGATGCGAGGCCTGGAACATGTTGCACCCACCGACCCCCATCATGTGGATCCATTTGGTGCCATGCTGAACATGGGTGTTAAGCATGACATACTCACCCTTCTGCAACAGCGTCATCATGCACTCACTCCTGACATCCTTGCACACTTGGATGATGGCAGAGCGAATGCACCCTTGCCCCAGGACTGTGAGTGTATTATATCAGCTGTATTTGATTCGGTTGTGGCCCCTCACTCACTAGTGTTATCAGTCCCTGCAGAATCTTTGGCCTATGTACCTTGCGAGCCTCCCAACTGTCCCCTGACACCGGAGGAGGTTGACATACTTGATCGCACCATTGCCGCCAGTCCTGGAATGGGAGATGACACTGATGCAGGCCACCGTGTACTCTGGATTCATGCCTTGCAGACACTCGATGCTATCATAGCTCACCACCGTGGTTGACCTTTACCGTACATCAACAGGAAATGATCAATAATGTATTAAGCGCTGACCTGAATTACAAGTGTGACTGGACTCCCATATAGATTGTGTCTGAAGGCTGAAAGGTTCCAGCTCCCAGATCCAACCACTGTGACGTGACTGACCAGGAGGTATGATGTGACTGATCAGGAGGTATGACGTGACTGACTGGTAGGTGTGACATGACTGACCAGTAAGTGTGACATGACTAACCAATAAGTGTGATGTGACTCGCCAAGATGATGTTTAGTGGAAATTATGCAAGGCAATGTTGGTATAATGATTTCTATTTCGATGACCCTCTCATTCTAGCTGGATCCCAGCCTCATCTAACAGGTCACCATCTAAAAGGCCTTCCACGCTGTCACTGATAGCTGTAAGAAGTTCAGCATGAATCCAGTCATGACACAGGTCATATTCTTCCCCCAAGCTCTCGACAACACCTGATACTTCAAGCTCATGCAAGAAGGTGTCCATGTCCATATACGCCATAGCCTCCAAGGCTTCTGACAGTTCATAATCAATGTTGATGATACAGCCGCTGACTTGATCACTCTTTGCAGCCAGGAACATCAGTCATGCGACATTCTCAGGCTATAGCCACACAGTCAGTTTCCAGAGATATGAAGCTTCTGCAACTAAATTTGACATACCAGTCTTTCGCTCCACACTCGGCAAAAGAACTATGGCCATTGATCAGTCATTGAGTGAGAACAGACTACAAAAATGACACACGTGGATCTTTGAGCTGCTCCCAGGATTCCTGTGAGGAAAAGCGGTGGCATACAGCATCTCATAGCGCAGTGATGTCCATTCCATGATATGCACACTGGGTGGGTAGGCGATGGCATTGTTCCACTTGGGATCCGGATGTCCGGTGGTGAGTAGGTACGTGAACAGCGCATGCTTCAGTCCATCAAGTAAACATTGGTACTCTTCAGGTGCCGATCCATGGTTGGGATGCAGAGCGAACATCAGGTTGGGCAGGATGTTGTCCTCAACAGAAGGGATGGCTTGGAATTGCCATATTGATCTACAAGGCATAGGTCAAATTCATGGGGCTTTATCAGTCAACAGGATGTACTCAGGGAGGGTGTGTCCCCATAAGATAGCAGCCTTTATGACCTCTGACATGGTTGATGAGGACATCATGGATCCAATACAAAAGGGGTGGACACTCCTAACAATATGCTTGTAGTTTTGTTCAATGGGTATTTGAAATTGTCAGGCTAATATTGTAAAGCAGTGTAAGATTCATCTATTGGCATTTCAGGTACACTTCCGCTTTCTTCAAAGACAGCTGTCGTTGGAGATAATGCAGCTCATCATCAGTCAGTGGCTCAGCATCAGGTTCTGCTACCCTGGCTGGAACTTCTTGCCATACTTTGAGCATGCGGAACATGTTTGATTGTTCTGAGTCCAGGTTCGCCCCTCCCATCTCAAGTCAGCTGAGTTCTTGGGACATTTGCTGAGCCCGGTTCCAAAATGTCAAATACCGCTTGAACATTTTTTGTAATCAGTCAAAAATGGCCACCTGGTGCTTCCCAACTCGAGCTTTCAACCAGGACAGCACTTGTGGAAGTCACCCACCCCTCCCCATGGTCAAGGGTTTCTTCTCGGACTTATTGATTTCATGTGCAATGCCCATAAGGATGTTGACTGCAGCATAGATCTTGAATGGCTCGTCATAGGCCTCATCAAATAATGATCCTGCTGAGCTGACTGAAACGAGGAACATGTGGTCCCAGATCACCCATGCTGCAGGGTCCTTGCTGACCATAGTAGGTGGGGCAGTCGAGTTGATAACAGTGGATGCCACCGCCATAGGGAGTTCCAGAAGTTCACCCTCACCAGAGAGGGTTTTGTGAATATAAAGGACGTAGAGATCTGCTCGTGAGAGTTGGGTTTGCTCCAAAACTGTAGTGGTGTTGGGGCACTCCCTACAGTGCCGAAGTGGGGTACTGTAATGTGAACTGTGCTCAGACAGAACATGGTCCAAGGTAGATATCTCCCAGAAGGAAAGGTCCTCACTTGCCCCATCTTTGAGAGACAATGGGCACATGGATGTCGAAATGGTCCATTGGGTAGGGTCCAACTTTTGAAGTGCACGCGCAGTTTGACCCTCTTGACCCATCAGGGAACACAGCGCTTCGCTTAAGATAGCAATTTTAGACTAGGAACATAAAGATTAAAAGTCCTTGAATGTCACCTGCAGAGATTTGCAATACTGATACATTGTATTCAACATGGGAGCATTCCACCCCATCTTGGTGTTCCAGGGAGATGTACAAGTTGATCGTGACTGGACTGGTGTGGGAGTGAGAGTGGCCAACGCCATCACGCAGAAGAGTCACTCCCGAAGCCGTTTGAGAAGGTACTGCAGGGTCCAGAGGTGCGTGCCCAATCCCTGACCTGTCTGTACTCACAGCCACCATGTTGTCGTACTGGCTGCCTGCTGGCAGATTGTACATTCCCCAATTCCGATTTACGTTTGCTTGCCGCATCGGTGGCATGGGGTCAGTGCGCCCAACTACAGACAGAGATGTAAGGGATCAAATTGACCTAGACTGGTGAGGATTGTCGACCACACTGACCTCTCCTTCCACTGTTGCCTTCGTGTTCTTCAGTCTCCTTGTTGGAAATGGTTGAAGTGGGCTCAGAATCGTTGTCGTCGAAGCCTTTGAAACATGGTGAGGTCGGTGTATATCGAACCATTTATATTACACACCAAATTCATCTTCTTTGAAATCTTCCTCATTGTCATCATCATCCATAACAGCCACTTGCTGGCTCATCTCATGACGGGCAACATTGGGATGTGCCTCTGGTCTTGGGAACGGTGTTTCCTCTGTCCCATTGCTATTCGAGTGGGTGGGAGGCTCTATACTTGGAAATCAATAGAGAGCAAGTGGCAGCTCGACCTCTCATACCTGTTCCAACCCCTCCCCTGGGCAAACCTGACACAGCAGTCCCATCTCTCCCAGTCATCCTCTTCCCTCTCTTTGGCCTTGGACTGGAGGGAATGTTTATAGGCGAGCGAACCCGATGTTTAATGGGAGGAGCACCTGTTAGACTGGGATGAATTCCATGATGACACCCTTTACAAACAAGTCATCCTACCATCCGGCCTGATTTTCACAGGTGCTTGAGTCAATTGCCCACTTCTTGTATATCCAGACAGGGGAAGCTTGGGTACCGAAGGTGTGTTCATGGGGCTGCTCATGTCTCACACAAACTGGACACTTGAATGGCAGGCTCAAATTATGATCTCTTAAATTGCGCTGACTTTGAAAAAGATGTGTGACAGGTGTCACACAACCAGGTGGTCAGTAACAGGTGTCAGCAAAAATACGGTACACATGAATTTCCTATCAATGAATTACACGGCACTCTTATCAAGCTCTCCAGAACTCTTGTGCGCTAGGAGATGTAAGATATTCAAGTGGTGATGAGCCTCCAGGCTCTGTACGCTCAGAATTTCGTGAAATTACCCTTAATTCCTACACCAAGTCCACCTGACGGAATTTCACCAAACCAGTCATTGCCGACATGGCAATACCACTTTTGTATCATGGCAATATGTCTTCACACATTGGTTATCCATCCCATCTTGAAATCCGACACTTCACAGCATTATGGACACATTAACACCGATTTTGATGGGCCCCTGATCGTATATGGTAATGCTGCATCCGCATCAAAGCATGTTGCAACGCATCATTGATCGCTAGACCCTATTAACGTCACTTATCACCGCACTCATCCATCAAAGATATCAACCTATCACGGATACTCCAGAACTACGGTGACTCAAGCTGTTACTTCGCCAAGTTGGCACATCATTAGAGATGCATTGGGTGACCTCAGCGATACTAGCACGTCTTTACAATCCGCAGCACATGCAGTCGAAACAGCAAGAACCGGCTCGATAGCCAGACTCCACTATAGAACGTTTTCTAACCAAGCACAGCAATTCGAACAATGCTGTATACTTCAGCTGACAGATATAGGTCACGTTTATTCAGGATTTTACTCAGCTAAGGCCTTACAGCCTTAGTAAAAAGTCACTTGAGATTCTATTAATATATGTAGGACTTTAGTATAAAAACGTAGATTACAGTAGCATTCAGTACTTTTCGACCCAGTGGGTACACTCTCGTTTGCCAGACTACGCTTGTATTGATTCTCGTACACGTCAATCCATCGTACACCGTATTCGCCGCATGCACCGACAATAAATTGACTAGTCAGACCAGCAAATCTCTACGAATCCATCCATCGTTTCTATAGGATCACCATACATTTATTTGTCGTTTCATGGCAATATTCATCTTGCATCGCATATAGTCAATTGCACGTCAACTCACAGTATTGCTTGAGTTATTCCATGGTTCTTTAACTGTGAAGAAGACGTTTCTGTCCCTCTTTACTCTTAACACTATTGGTACATGTCAATATTGTGCCAATACGTGATCGACCGTGCCATTTCTCACCCCCCGTTTACTTTATAGGCAGCACCAGTTTCAACTTCACCAGATAGGACCATTTTACCAGTTTTCACCTTCGCCATCGTCATCGTCCCCCACTTGGGTAGTCTCAGAGCAGACTTAGGATCAGTATCAGTATAGGACCAATTCAGCAATCGTTTCAGTATAGGAAATCCCAGTGTGGATTATAGGATAAGTTTTTGACATCAGATAGGATCATTTTCAGCCCAGTACCATTCGCCTCCAGTTCCTGTATCAGCCGTCCAATTTAGGATCAGTTTCAGCCAGTTTCAGCACCTTGTTCACGTTTATTCAATTGACCAGCACGTTTATTCCCAGCATCGCCAGTCCCTCAATCTATTGCCATATTGTTCAGGCATTTCCCTCTTGTTTCCCCACTCATATTAACGTCTCGAGCATGTTTTCTCGAGTCTCATTCTCCATTTCCATTTCAGAATACAGTTTCTTGATATTCATGTCATATCAGGCACCGTTCCCTCTCGTTCTACGAGACCCTATGACTTACAGTCATTCTTTTGATTCCTTGACACTTACATCATATTATCTGCTTGACTGCATAGTCCAAGCATATCTTCGCACCATTAAAGCTTTGATTTACTGCATGGAGGTGCCCCGAACCCACTTGCACACATGATTGTCCTAGTATTGCCATGTTCACACATTTATCCTCCATACTCCACCCAAGTTTGGTTTTGCCATTGTCACGGAAGTCTAGGTTCATCAGCGGAAACGATCACTGAAGCCTTCACTCGACCAGAACTTGTCTTTGGAACACAGTGGCCTTCCATGACACAACAGATACCAGGCAAACGCAACCATGTACACCCCACAGTTGATGGAATCCTTTTGCCTAGGTACATCCTGCAGAAAAACCACCAATGAGGCATGTGAATATAGCGATTTCGAGGGCACACGTACCTTGGAAACTATAAACTCAAACAGATGCTCGAGGTCTGATACTGCATGGGCAAATCTCAATGAAAGTTCCTACCATATCATTGTAAGTTCAAGTTCAATCTCACAACTGTGAGAGGTGCACATACGTTGTATGTCTTGGTGGCTGCATGCTCACGCCGACTGAGACTGTCGTAGCATACCATCCTTTGGGAGGGAATGTTGAGATGAAACAGGATCCAATGGTTGCAGTCTTGATGAATCGGGAGGACAAAGTTGGACTTTCCAAGTTCGGTGTGCGTCTGCACATGTTGAATACTTATTTCACAAAGCTATGTAACTGCCACTGACCTTCATGATGTTCTTGAATGCTTTACTGGCAGCATTCAAGGACGCCAGTGCCAAGGGTTCAGCAGTGCCCCATGAGGGATACCCTTGACACAGCACCTCCAGGGCGATGGCTACCATGCCATCATCGAGCCAGGATTTACCCATCTTCATCAGCCTTTTCAGAGATTTTTTCTCTAATGGGGTGGAGACTCCATTGAAACACCAGCATGATTCCAGATTGGTGTCCAGGACATTCGAAACACACTGCCAAGTACGATTATTAACTAGGGTACACACATCAAAGTGTGGCATGTCATCGCTCACCTGTAAGAGGTTGCATGGTGTCCCTTCTTCGACTTCGATTGGACCGAGTGGTTTGCCATCCTTCTGGTTGTTCAGGAGTTCCTTCCTCCTCTGCTCACGCCCGAGCACTAGTTCCTCCGGCGATTCGTGCTGATTTTGTCTAGGGTACACACTGTCAGGTGTGGCATTGTCACTCACCTGTAACATATCGCATTGTGCGCTTTCTTCAACCTCGATTGCACCCAGTGGTTGTTTATCCTTCAGATAGTCCCGGAGTGCAGTCTTCATCTGCTCCCACCACAGCATTAGTTCCTCTGGCAACTCTGGCTGAGCGTTCTCCTCCTCAGAGCTAACTTCAATGACATCATGGAATTCGTCCTCTGAGATGGCATCAGCCACATCTTCGCTGGCACCGCTTGACACACTCGTTTGAAAGAGGTCGTCGATGAGGGCTTGTGGCATTGGCAGGCTCGTCATGAGGCTGTGACTGGTTGCACTGATAAGGGCCATGAGGTCCGCTGTTTGGGACAAGTGCAGGACTTCGGAGGACTCCTTTGCCAAGTGACTGATCTCCCCAGGCGTGTCCAGTGAGTGTATATGGGCCGGGGGTTCACATTCAATATCTCTGAGCACCCCCTCATCTGTTTCTCCTTGGGCAAAAGCATCTGAGTTGAGGAAATGATTAAAGTCATCTTCCAGTCTACCTCCATCGAATTTGCCCTCGGGGCCACTGGGGCACCTTCACTGGTCATAACCACATCTGGGGGGGTCTCCTCAATCTCTCGGTCTGTCGCTTCATTCACTTCAATCGTGGCCAGTGCAAGATCGAACTCAGTCCCTGGTGACAGACTTTCCCGTTCCTCCTGAACCTGCCACCCATCCTGTGCAGGGGTGGGGAGAGAGTCTGCCATGTCCTCAACGCTGTCGTCTCCCTCCTCATCATTCGCTTGCCACATTGCCTGGCTAGTGCTTTCGAGGTTGTCCAAAAAGGCGCCATCACTCCCATTGGTATCAGCATCATCATCTGCTTGGTGCTCCTCATCATCAGAGTCGTCTCCAACATCTTCATCTTCATGATCAGCATTTTGCTCTTCATCCTGGGCCTCTTGTTCAGAAGCGTTCCAGTTGTTTATGGACTTCGTACTGGAAGTAATATCCAGGCGGTGAACAGGGATGGGTTGATCTTCAAGTAGCAATGTGCCTCACGTGGCTGACCTCTTGGATTGTTTCAAAGGGCAGGGAGTTTTGCTGCCGACCAGGATGTCTGAGTGCTCATGCTCAGACCACTCTATTGAGCGAGATCGTTTAGTTGCGGGATGCCAGACGTCTTCTTCCACTGCTGATGCGGCGTCCTCAGATTGCGAGCTTGCCAAGTTCACTACAATAATCGTCTTGGGACGCTTGGCAAGGGCTTTTCTGGAAGGACTGGCCATTGACACCAGTGTCACGGCTGGGGCTGGGGGTGGGGATTGTAAGGGCTCAGATTCCAACAAATCTGTCAAAGGAGAACTTGCTGATGAATCAGTTTCCTCCTCGATAGGAGGTAGCTCATCATAGCTAATAATGTGCACATCATCTGAAATGGCTATGAATGAAGTTAGCATGGTACTCCCCTTCAGCCAAAGGGCAAACCTGACCTTTAACTGTGCTGATGCCAAATGGAATATCCCAGAACAGATTGTCCTCCAGCTGACGCCTCTTCTTTCACTGTTCCTGTCATAGCTCTTTGCCAAATGTCTGATCAAACGCCCCCAGCACATTGCTCCAGAACCAGATACGATTGAACTGGTCCCCACTGTCTAGAGCCTCGTATAAGGAGCTATCTGCCACTGAGGTGTGGTAGTCAAGTAGAGCCAGTCCAAACTGCAGCGCTGACAGCTTGATGGCCACATAGAGCTCATAAACATCATCACTTCCATCCATGCCTGTGAGGGCCAGACATTCATTCCCCCATGATACAAGCTCCCAATATTGCGTAAATGCAAAATGTAGGTTGTCCCAGTACTCATCCTGACACTTGGATAATGCCGGCAGATAGATCAGTAAGTTGTCCAAGGCGCAGACATCCAATAGCCCCTCCCATGTATGCAAATCTGACACATGGCCGTTGTGCTCTAGACATCCCAGTGAGCAAAGGGGCACAACAGGTGAGGCATGACGTCCTACCTTCCAGAGGCTCCCCTACAGTGATAACTTTTTTCCAGTGAGCCATCATATGAAGCAAAAGAATCCTCATGTCCTTGTGCTCTACATTGGTGATAGCCCAAGACAAAAATGCAGTATGTACCCATTCCATTACTACCGACTGTATTGCCAAAGCCAGAAAGAAATGCTGTCCAAATACGAGGGAATTGGCTTGGGTGGCTACAGCATGCAGCGTATTTGGATGTTGGAACCTGTAATGCCAGTCCTGTATTGTCAGTCCTGTCTGAAGGAACGATTGCCACTGGGAACTGACCACAGCATCCCTGGCTCCAGCAGCAAGATCTCACATTTGTACACTTCAGAGTTGACTTTGCTATCCACCTGGAAGTCACAAACAAATATATCCCAGGTTTCGCCCCTCTTGTCTTCTTGGTGCTTGCTGATGACGAACCATACCTTGCACCCTGTGAGGATGTCGATCTTAACGGCAGAACCACCAAAGTTTGTGTGAGGCAGTGTCATGGCGCCTGTGTTCGAAGCCAAACCCCATGACAACACAGCGGCAGGGAAGGGGGCACCAAGCAGATCACTACCAATTGACCAGGTGCCCTTGCAGGCGTCCAAGTGGGATGCTGCCTGACTGCAAATCATCAGTATTACATGGGCTTGGAACAGGCCAATGCAACGTACAGGAACAAGGGGCTCTGTAACGTTGTATCGGGCATAGGCAGAGTCAGAGCATTCAGAATCCTGCCCTTGTTCCCTTTCAAACCCTCCTCCAGGACCGTTCAAAGGCTGGAGGTTATTTCCACAGTAGGTTTGGTTGACCAATCGGAGCTGTCGGTCATGCATCACACCGGTTCTGCAGAGATGCAATGCTCCATGAGTTGGCCTGACCGGAGGCCAGGGATGACATACCATGCACTTGGATAGGCATATCTAAATCCCCCAGTTCTCTCGCTGTCCATGGGTTCCACTCCCAATTCTTCACATGAGGGGGAACATCAGTCGCTAGCATGCTCCTCTCCCGCAACAGAGGAAGGATTGGTAAATGCTCCGAATACTGCAGGTGAGCCACTTGCGATGGGCTATCAGTATGTTCCAGCCAAGGTGGTGGGTCCCCAGGTTTGTCCATCCGACATGCAACAAGAGACTCCAATATCCCTCTCTCAAAGGGATCCTACCCATCAGACCTCAGACTCCTTTGTACACAATTCAAATGGTTCAGATACTCATGGAAGCTTTCAAACAGTCAATCCTGACTTCCACCCACCGTTCTTCCAACACACTGTAAACATCCACGGCGATCAGACAACTTTGCTCAGTCAACCATGCATCAACAGGCAGTTGGGGGAGACTCTTTGGTGGTGGATCAGGGATCACAGGAGCCACACACCTCTTAATGCGCAACGGGTGTCGAACTGCATCCATCACAGGGCCCTTGGTGCGACTCGCTTGCAGAAAACCCTGGTGCCAGGCATAGTCCTCATCATTGGCACCATTGTCAGCATACACCTTTAGCTCCAACTTGGACAACCTGAATGGCGGAGGCTTGTGATGCTTGAAGGCGTGGGCACTAGACACTGCTCTCGACTCCTTCACGTCGTCATCTTCACTGGTGAGGTCCTGGCTCTTTTTCTTAGTCTTCTTCTTACACTTTTTAGGCACTCTCTCTTCCTCCGATGGGGACTCATCTGCATCAGCATCAGCTTTTGTCTTTACTGGCCATCGGACTCGTGTAGGACAGTCCTCACAGAACACAGTAACAGCTCCAACCATTCCATTATTAGCCACAGCGATCTGTATGTCCTCTGCCTCTTCCAGACCTCCAGCTACTGCATGCTCATCTTCGACTGTGGAGGCATCCTCATTGTTATTGGAGGTACTCGGCAGCGACACTGTTGACTCTATGTGTGCGACAGCATCCGGTGCCACCTGAATTGAAGCGGTCTTGGAGCCTCTTGGGGGCTTCAGCCGAGCGGCGACGTCAAACCATGGAGAGATCTGCACGGTATGTGCTGCCCCCTCGAATTCAGGTTGAAAAGTTTGAAGAAAACACACAAGGCCCTTTTCAGGTTCGAAGGCACCCCCTGCCACTCCCAATAACAAAGACCAAAGCCCTTTCTCAACATTCTTGAGAACCACCAGTTTTTCCCGGTCATCAAAGCTACAGGCATACTGGACAGTAACTTGAATCACAGTACTGCAGAACAAAGAGATGAACATACCAGCAAACTCTGCATGGGAATAGGTGCGGCATCTTTGTTCCACTTGAACAGAATGAGGGGAGAGATGGTTACACATTGTATCAATGTTGCTATGGCGTCTTTATTCCGGGTGGCAACCGTGCTCACACTGCCCTACACTTGCTGCCACAGTTCTGACATTCCCATTTCAATCGCGAACCTACTCAGCAGGAATAATCAGCTCATGGCACTGCATGGCAGGCTGCATTGCTCATGTTTGTAACTTATTCCCATAAGCCTCAGGGTTGCCCTGAGTACGGCGCATCCACCTGAGCTGCCAAGCCACCCCTTCAATGAGATGAAGCACCTTCTGCCAATAGCTCAAATGACCATGGCAAGTCCAAGAACAGGTGGCCAGCAAATCCTGCCAAAGCTCCTTCTGTTCGGCTGAGAGTGTTGCGCCTTCGGGGAGACAGGGCAGGCTCACATGTGAACGACTGCTTTCCTGAGATTGGAGGGCACCTAATAACACAGAGGGCCAGTCTTTCAAGCGAGCTACCCACTTGACAAAGAATGAATGAGACAAAGACAGGCAACACCAGCAGACACATTACCTGCGTTAGTTTGACCATAGGCTTGAACGTGACATCATAATCCATGGAAAATTGGCCCTCATCGATGCCTTCAAACCGTATGAGTTCATTGACCAAACACCAATATACCAGGGCCTCCACCAGCTCCATGTGTTTTTGGGATTCCATATGTGTGAGATGATGGATGGCCTTGAAGATGGCCTCAGGGAGTCGAGCCATATCTCAATGGAACGACTCTGGCAGGGACTGAGCGAGATCCTGATGAAAGCCAAAGAGGTGAGTGGGTTGTTGCCATGTGCGGGACAGGTGCAGTTACCTGGATGAATGGGCTGAACCCCACCCATACCCCTGCAATGGCGACAATTTCTCCAGGAGAGTCAGACTCAGATACCACTGGCAGACAGCTTGGGGGAGAAGAGCATGCGAGCAGGGGAAACGACGTGAGTCGGATGTGATTGTGTAGAGGAAGTGATTGCAGGAGTTTGGTAGCTGCGGCTGTTCGCACTGATGTCGCAAAATCAGTCCATGGACTCCGACGATGCTAGTATGACAATATAAGAGTGGCACACGGCGACGTATATCTAACCATTAATTGAGGCGATGCAGTGACAATAGATGTCCAACCGCGCAAACAGGGTCAATGTGGGGGAGAAAGCGCCATCCACAGGACTTCGACATCTGAAGGGCGAGAGACAATCGGATGGCACTCACTGATCATCGAATGGCTGGTGTTGGCAGCCATGATGAGCGAGAGCCACCATACAGGTGGTGAGACGAGAGGAAATGTTTGACGTGGTTGTTGCTTCTTAGTCACACATGGTGACGAGGGTGGGGGTCAGTCACGTCACCCAGGTGACCGACCAGCCAGTGCGTCACATCACTCGCCTTCTACATTGTCCCGTAATGGTCATCACTTGTCTTCCTTGCTTGCCCCCATTCCAGCTTGACATGTAAGTCGCTGGTCCATGCTTTACACATTTGTCAGCGTGTATCAATTCACAATACCATGGGTAGATCCAGTTAGATTACAGGGGAAGTCTGAGATTGGCCATTCCGTCACCAAGACTCAAAATGCAGACAGGTGCTTCAGAACCCACCGATGGGTGGCTGCTGCTAGAACTTGGGAAGGTAAATCCAATCCGAGTTATATTTGGTTCTCCCCTTGTTTCAGTTTAGGCTCTCAGCCTCTGACTGCTGCTGGCCAGCCATGGTCATTGATCTCAATATAAGTACACATGCCTGGCTCACAGTTTCATCCCTCGGAGCAGGACAAAATCACTTGCTGGAAGAGGAGGGGGATCTTATGGCGGCTGAGAGTGACGCCAGTAGGTCTTGACCCCAACAGCACCATTGCAAGCTTATCATTGTTGGCTTTGTCAGGAGTAGGGAGCCTTTCCATATCCTGGTCAAATGCACCAAACAGCTGGGCTAAAGAATGCAACCGTGGTGCAACGAATCCAAGAAGCGGTCCTGACATGACCAAATAGAGGTAGGAACATTGCATCGCTGGCCACCACTCTCGTTGACTGAATTTCCCCTACAGTGATAGAGTGGGGGGTGAAGTTAGTCAACATTGATATATTGGCTACGCAATTTGGTCATTTCTGTACTCCAGCACGACCGTGTCTGCTCGTTTATCCAAAATGTACATCAGAATATTTTCTTGGTGCCTCCATCATTCATCAAAGGGCTCTAAGTTTCTTTGGCAGAGCTGGAGGATATCACTGTGGTGATGCCGTGTTATGCCCACCAAGCGTCAGGCACCTTGCTGAATGTGTGCCTGCTTGCGAGTGCGGCTATAAGTCATGGTAGGACAATCTATGGCAGCCCATTGCTCCAATGGCAGAAGTGGTATGCACCCATCTTGCACTGTGATGACCTTATAGCTTACAGTCTGCCCGCACCGGCAGCAAACAGGCCAAATTGAAATGCACAACATCAGCAAAAAACGTCTGGCTAGAGCGGTGGAACAGATTCTGGGTTGGGTGACACTGTTCGACTCCAATATTATTGGGAAAAGGATCCTTCACTACTTCCTCGTATGGCCCATTCTGATGCCTGGCCGTAAATATGAAAGGATACAACTCGATGTCCAGTGCGTTATAACGGAGGATGGAGTGTTCCCGAATGTTAAGTGAGTTATACTCTGTGGGTTTGGTAATATTCTGAATGGGGTCATTTCGTAGTGCTAACACCCGTGACATGATACTGACTACAGCCAAGATCTGGCCAATGTTGGACTTGGCAATCATCACCAAGGACAAGCCCATGGTGGGCCAATTGATGACGGTGCTGACAACCACAGGCCTTGACACCGTCCAGATGGGGTCCAACTGTGTGGCCTGCTGCTGTTGGGTATTCCGCACCCAGAAAGCATTTGTGGATGCGCGTCTCATCCGGGACGACTGGCAATGGCTTGCCTCGCAATGGAACGACGATGTGGTCTGAGTCGCGGGCGAGCAAGGAGCAGGAGTGATTGAAGAGGATATACTCTCGCTGTGAGCTTTATGCCTTTGCCCTCAACACCTTATATCCAAGTACAGTTAAGGCATTATAAGGTCAGTTTCAGCTGTTACATTCCTTCGAGACAACTGGTGACCATCGTCTTGTAGAGGAGACTAGGTAGGTTTCATTGATTCCCTACACTATGGCTCAGCTACAAACTTCCTACCAGCTTTGAGAAAATTCTTCCGCCGTACCTATGAACGACTATATACACTGCTGTAGCTGTTGCCTGACATGACCACAATTGATTTTGACTTTACACCTCACAAAATCTGAACTGATCTCTGGCATTCACTGAACCTGCGCAGATAATAAGATCTTCATCGCTACTATCTTTCCTTCCGATGTAAAGTAAGGAACCCTTGTCATCATGAGACTACTTACATACAAAGATCTTCATCTGACGTTACTTCGTGTCTACAAACACTCAGGCACTACTAGCCGCACCCAGTCGTAAATACCCAAAAAAGGATCTGCGATGAACGGGATAGATGCCCACCACATGGCATCATATGCCTTTCCTCTTTTCAACCAGGCATCCATCACCATGTTCACATATTCGAACCATCTAGGATAGAAGCCAGCAGTGGTGAAATCGATGAGCCACAGTCACCCATCCTCTCCTAGGATCAGATTTCGTGGTGCTAGATCAACGTGGGAGTATATGAGAGTTCCATCGTCCTTCAGCGGGCCCTTGTGTACACACAAGCAGGCACACGTGGCCTTGTCCATTCTGTTATTGAACAACTCGATGAACTCTTCTGAGGTGGCAAAGGGCCCCTTACTTGGACACATGGGGCCGAATATATGAGAGGCATAACATTGGCCCAGCTTTTCACCCTCAAGAACAGGACCAGGAATGTGCAATTGGGGATGCGCGATGGACCTGAGCTGGCATATGTAGCTTTGCAATGTCAGCACCATACGAAGCTTGTGCCAGATCCCCATGGTAGGCCAAGCCTCTCCCAATGTGATGCCAGGAATGTAGTCCATGACAAGGATACAAGCAGATTCATCGAGATAGAGAACCCACTGGATAGGAGGCATGGGAATGTTAGTGCAGTTACGAACGAGATCCTGCACCAAAGCTTCCGGAGGTCAACCCGCTGGTGTCCCATCTACCCATTTAGCCACCAAATCTGGTGTGAGCCTGTGTGGGGAGCCTTCATGTGTACACTCCACCTCTGGCGCCGAGTCCCACAGTCTCAGGAGTTCATCATCAGTCTGAATGTCCACATCAGTGCTCTGTTGGCATCGGTCTCGATTAGGACTTTGCCATTCAGGCGGGAGGGTCACATGCACATCTCCATATGGCAAACATCCTGGGTGTCTGAGGCAGGCCATTATCACATCTGCGACAATGATAGCGGCCTTGTAGAATAAAATGACCATGGACTGAGGTATCATGGTGAGGTGTGTTTGGCCAGACAACGGTGGACACATAGCACTGCGGTGGTAAGTGGGTAATCGGTGGGGGTCCAATCATTTGACATTTTTGGCCCTGTTTTTTTAGCTGTAAATCTATTGAAACAATGATTAAACAAAAATGTGGGCTTGGGCATTCATTGATCTATGCCTTGCGTGTCACTTAGATCACTCAAATGATATCAATAATAGGTCTACATCCACAGGGTCGAACTTTATTTGGCAGACTTTGAGGATATCACTGTGGCAACACTGTGTGCCTGCCTGCGAGTGCGGCTATAAGTCATGGTAGGTATGGCAGGCCATTGGTTCAATGGCTGAATTGGTATGCTCCCATCTTGCACAGTGACAGCCTTATGACTTACAGTGTGCCTGCGCCGGCAGCAAACAGAATCTATTGAAATGCATGATATCGGTCCCAAAACAAAGACATCCGGTATTTTTATGTGGGTGCCCTGCACCCCCCATCTATACAGCAAAAATAAGCCACAGCGTGTTCCATTGCTGTTACGTAAGGGAACCTCTTTCTATCACCACTATTGATGGCTGTTTGCATCTCCAGCCAACCTTCTAACCTGCCAGTGCATCACACCCAAGTGAGTTTGGTTCCCATCGTTGACCCCCCCCCCCCCCCCCCCCCCCGACCGATGTTGTCCTCACAAGGCAGAGATCGATCAGATCAGTGGATTTGCTTCTGTGGAGGCAATTCACTTGCGACTGAACCTTTGGGTCGTCGTTCGTTGGCATATCTAGACATACATTGATGTGCCCAACTGCAAGCCTCACCCCACCTGCGCTCCAATTTTGGCTACGACTCATTGCCGTCTGCTTTTTAGGATGCAGCACTCCAACACTGAAATCACTGCAGACACCATCAGAGGTGATCTGACATTGTTGACAAAGCTGGCCCAACCAGACAAGCGTACACGTTGGAGACTGCCATTCCCTGTGTTGCAACACTTACTGACATGATCCTAGCTATTCAGGGCTGGGATGGACTATGCGGTGCTGTGGTCAATGACCATATCTTCATAATGAGCCCAAATTGTCCACTCCTTTTTAATCCGCCCCTAGGCGTAAACCACGAGATGTGGATGAGAAACGATTTCCAGTATGGGGAAGATGACCCTCTCTCGTGGCCCCAGCCTTACTGCACGTCCCGCCTGCACCTTCCTTGTTTACAACTATGTGAGAGAAATGAGTCAGATCCCGACATGCCTTTGTTCCGGCTGCCTCTCTCCGCTGACTTTCTCGAGCTCGACACATCCTCCCTAATTTGAGGCCCAGGTTTTTGGACCGCAGACTGCTGATCAGTTTTTGAGGATCACTGCAGATTCATCCTTGGGAAATGTGCGACCATCCCCACAGGAGATGACAAGTCTGCAGCAGGAGCCAATCGTGCGGAGGAGCTCCAGGCGGATGCAGCCCTTTTTCTCGATCGGTTGAAGAGTATGCCAATGACATTTCACAGGCTTTGTCTGTCTGTCGTGGAGACACAGAGATTAGTCCTAGAAGTCCAGGCCATCTGGGTGTACTTCTCGACTATTCAGCCATGGTTTACCGCGTTAGATGGCACCTCATCGATGTGCAAGGTGGACATGGATCTCGTTGGATGCTTTACCACAAACGTCCAGGTCACTCAGCAGTTACATGGGGCTGGGGTGCCTGTCTGGGTCCTGCGCCCACTGGATGATCTGGTTCATACGAGGATTGACAAGGTTGCAGCGATAACCACTGTGGATGGGTGGGTTCATCTTGGCCCATGCCCTCTATGCCTTCATTCGGTCTTCATGGGCTCGGGCGCTCAGGAAGGCAAGTATAAGGTGTTCAATCAGTTCACAAGGTCTCAATTTGAGGCACCAAATGTGTTCACCTGGATGTCAGGGCAACTCCGAAGTGAGCTGACAACATCCCGGGTAAGAAAAAATGTGCCGGCTGAGGGCGTGTTTGCACCATGTGAGCAATATCCATGTTCTAGTTTGTGTGCTCTCAATAACCTCTGGTTCAATAGACAATCAGGCTGGCCGCTCTTGAAAGGGTAATTTGAAACCTGGCCCTGCCAATAGATATGAGGTGATCACGCATGAACTGCTGCCGGCAATTTGTCGACCATGGCAAGAAGCATTACTTTGTGTCAATGCAGAGAAGGCTGGTTTACATGTGCCCACAGCCCCATTCACTTTCCCCCATCCAGATCTGTTTGTGACCATCTCTGATTCAGCCAAACGTTGAAGCATGCTGAGCACTTGGCTCCATCTTCATCCAGGCCATGTTGCCATACAGACTTCTTCGTATTCTCCTGCAAAGCTTAGCCACCAAATGTGGCAAACCATTCTGAGCTATGACTGGGTTAGCAAGTCGGAAGAGCACGACCGGGTAAGGGGGAGGGAGACCAAACGTCATGATTTGGCGGCAAGCTTCTTGGTCGGTTGTCTCGATGAAATGTCCGTTCAGGATGGAGCCTCTATGGAGCCAACCTGGCAGGAAAAGTCGATGACTGAGCTCACCACAGACAACGTTCATGAAATCCTATGGGAGCTCTCTGAATTGGGTTTCAGGCTGGAGTTTCTGTTAGACCCGAACTTCACGTGACTATAGACGGGTCTGGACTTCGGCTGTCTCGTGTTCGGACAGTCACCGAAGGGCAACCCGAGCGTCTATAGCTCAGCGAAGAAGGACTAAGGACTTAGTCGAGTTCTTGTGAGAGTAAAGAATGGTATAGATAAAACTTTAGCTCGAAGCTGGGAATATACAGCGAGAGCTACACTACTTATATAGGGAAACTGAAAGGTTAAAAATAGACGGGCACCCGTGGTTGTTGGGTGGAAACGGTAAGGGAAGAACGAGGTAGTCGGACGGTTGTTGCGAGCCGTAGTACTATCGTGGAGAACGTCCGTTATGGTCGTGGAACTGTGATCAAGCGCTTTGAGATAGGATAAGATAGCGATAAGCGCTTGATAAGATAAGATAAGAGGAAAATCGTAACATTACCCCCTTGTTAAGACAATCGTCCCGATTGTCATGGTTCGTCCTCGGGGGTGTCAAGTTGGCGTGAAAGTTCATTATTCCAATACTCGTCTATAAGGTCCTTCCATAAGTCGTTATCGGGGTTTTTGACCCATTTCTGGAGTCCGTCCTGTCGTTGGGCTTTATAGTATACGATACCGTCGCGATATTCGTGGTCGAGGATCATGGTGACAGCCGTGGCGGGATCCTTGGTTACGATTTTGGCTATATGGACTTGTCCAATTCGTTGGATTTTGTCCTCATAGTCTTGAATCGCTCCCTGAGCATTCCCCATTTCTGTGTCTCATACCCACGAATTGTGTTCTCGGGTCCATCCCTTCCATTTAACGAGGTAGTCCACCGCGTTTTTTGCTTTTTGCCCTTTCTTTCCTCTGATTCTGCGGGTTCGAGAGTCTAGTACTTCTTCGATTTCGTATTGTTCTTCATCATCAATGAGGTCGGGTGGGGGCGGTGGTGGACTTTCCTGGTTTGGGAAGGACGGTGGCGTGTACGGGGTCAACAATTTTTCGTTGAAGCGTGGGTGTATCTTCCAGTGAGGTGGGAGTTTTAGCTTGTATGCTGATGCTCCGGACTTTTCCAGAATCACAAAGGGGCCCACTCGTTTGTCGTCGAGTTTTTCTTGGGCCTTGGCAGGTGGAGATTCGCGGCGTCGAGCCAGACCTTGTCCCCGACCTTGTACTCGGTTGCGGGTCGCTTTCTTTTGTCGTATTGCGTTTTCATCTGTTCCGCGGCTTTTTGCAATGCGGTTTGCGTTTGCTTGTGGACCTCTGCCATGGTTACAGTGAATTCCCCGGCCATTGGGTTTAGGAAGGGGGATGTTCGGACGGAGTCGGGGACGAGTCGTGGATTTCGTCCATAGAGGGTCATGAACGGGCTTTTCCCGGTGGCTGAGTGTACCCGGTTGTTGTGGGCGAACTCCGCCATGGGTAGCCAGTCACTCCAATCGTCCTGTCGATAGGAGATGAAGAGTCAGAGGTACCCTTCGAGCTCTTGGTTTACTCGCTCCGTCTGTCCATCAGTTTGAGGGTGGAAAGCAGTGGAAGTGTTCGGCGCAATGTCGAGGATTCGGTATAAGTCTTTCATGAAGGTTGAGACGAACTGGGGTCCTCGGTCGGAGATCACGACCGATGGCATGCCGTGCTTCGCGTAGACGTGGTCTCGGAGAATCCTTGCCCATCCTTCGGCGGAGAGCTCGATGTTACAGGGGACAGGGATGATCGCTTTGGAGAAACGGTCGACGATGACGAGGAGGGCGTCATACCCCTTGGATTCCGGTAGTCCGGTGACCATGTCTACCGATATATGCGTCCATGGCTCCGAGGGGATGGTGTTCGGATGGAGGGGAGCAGCCTTGGGCTGGGTGCTTGCCTTTGTCCGTTGGCAGGTTTCACAGCCTTTGACATATAGTTCCACGTCCTTTTTGAGTTTCGGCCACCAGTATTCTCGTTGGACGAGCTCCTTGGTCTTCTCGATGCCCGGATGTCCCGCGGTGATGTGGTCATGACATTGGGCGATGATTTCTCCCCGGAGGGCGTGGTTCTTTGGGACGTAGACTCGTTCGTCATAGATTAGAAGTCCGTCTCTTTGGGTGATTCCTCGTTCATGGTTGAGGGAATTTGCGATTCCCTGGTCCCAGTCCTCTTTTCGTCTCGTAGCCCTCTGCACTCTCGAGTGTACTTCGGTTACGGTGGGCATGATCAGGGCCCTGAAGTGTTCGGGTTGGAGGACAACGATGTCATCGTTGTCGTCCTTTCCTTGATCGTGGTCATCCCGCCGTGACAGGAGATCGGCCTTCTTGTTTGCCACACCCGGTTGATGGTGAAGGGCGAAGTGGTACTCGGCGAGCTCGGTGACCCATCGCGCTTGGCGTCTGTTCAGCTTCTGGGGTTTTCGGAAATACTGGAGGTTTTGGTGGTCCGTCCAGATTTCTATATCTTTGGCCGCTCCCATAAGGTAGTGGCGCCATTCCGACAAGGCGAGCATAATGGCGAGTAGTTCCTTGTCGTAGATCTCGTAGTTCCGTTCGGTTACGGTGAGGGCTTTGGACATGAACGCTACTGGTCGCCACTTCCCCTCCTGCTGTTGACTGAGGACGGCACCGATGGCTCCGTCGCTCGAGTCGGCTTCTACCTTGAAGCGGTCCGTTTCGGTTGGGATGGCGAGGACAACGTCTTCTGCCATCTGCTTCTTCAGCTGCTGGAACGCCTGATTTTGGGCCGTTCCCCATGTCCATTCCGCCTTCCCGGTAAGCTGAGTGAGCGGTCGGACGATTTTGGAGTAGTCGCGGATAAACTTTCGGTAGAAGTTGGTGAATCCTAGGAACGACTGTAGTTCTTTTTTCTTGGTAGGAGTCGGCCACTCGGTGATTCCGGCGACTTTGACCTGATCCATTCGTACCGAATTTTCGCTGATGATTACCCCCAAATACTCGGTTTCCAGGACTTCGAACTCGCACTTCTCCGCTTTGAGGAACAACTTGTTCTCTCGAAGACGCTGAAGGACTCGTCAGACGATTCGTCGGTGTTCATCGAGATCCTTTGTGAAGATGAGGATGTCGTCGAGGTAAATGGTGACCTTGCCTTCGGCGATCAGGTCCTTGAATATGTCGTTCATCATCCACTGAAAGGTGGCTGGAGAGTTTGTGAGGCTGAAAAACATCACCGTGGGCTCGAAGAGTCCCCGATTCGTTCTAAATGCTGCTTTCTCCTCGTCCCCTTCCCTGATTCGGACGTTGTTGTATCCCCAACGAACGTCGAGCTTGGTGAAGTATCTGGCTCCCCGGAGTTTATCGATGAGTTCCGAGATGAGCGGAAGTGGGTATCGGTTCTTGATGGTCATTTCGTTCAATTTTCGGTAGTCCTGTACAGGGCGAAGGGAACCGTCTTTCTTTTTTACAAAGAAGAAGGGTGAGGCGAAGGGGGATTTCGACGGACGGATTCGTCCCGATTCTAGGTTTTCGTCTAGGAATTTGTCCAGTTGTTCCTGCTCATTCCGGTTTAAGGGATAAACCTTGCAATCGAGCGTGGATTTGGCGTTGGGGACAAGTTCGATGGCGTGGTCCCACTGCTTCCTTTCTGGGAGGTCGTCGAAGTTTTCTTTGGAAAACAGGTCGCGGTAGGAACGATAGTGCTCTGGTACCATCTCTTCGAACGTCTTCTTCGGCTTATCCATGTTGGCCTGAGCCGCTAGGTCATTCGCGTGGTGTACCGCGCGGATGACGAGTTCTTCCTGCATGTTGACCGCCAGGATAGTTTCTCCCTCTTCTAGTTCCTCATCCCATCGGTCGTCGGGGTCTGCGTCGGGGAGAGGAAAGGGGTTTCTGCTGCATTGGCAACAGCCGAAGATGATCGAGCCCGTTTTCCAATTAATGACTGGATTATGGCGTTTAAGCCAGTCATGGCCAAGGTAAAGGTCCTTCGTGCCAAGGTCGGTGACGGCTAGGTCGATGCGTTCGCTGTGCCCTCCGATGGTGATCCGGAGTTCAACGAATTCGGTGATACTTCCCGCCTTGTTGCGGGTTCCGTCTGCGTTGTATACGGGGATGGGGGCAGCAGCTTGTCGGGTGTCGAGCTGGTGATCCCGGACGTAGGACCGATTGATGGAGCTGCCTGTACAACCACTGTCCACGAGGGCGCGGGTGGCTAGGGTTCGGTTGCTCGTGGTGGTTTCTAGCTGTACGCCGAGCGTGAAGTCTCGCCCTGTTGACTTGGCGCCGCAGATGTAGTGGATCGGTTGTTGGAGCTCGTATAACTTCTCCAGCGGCGGTTCGCCCTTCTCCTTCAATTCGTTGACCAAGTCTTCGTCGATCTCGCTGACTCGGTCCTGGTGAACCCAGCAGTGGAGGGCGGCCTTGGCTTCTTCGTTGGTACGGGCCTTTCTAATGGCTCGGAGCATCCATTCCGCGCCGAAGGGTTTGAGCCAGCAGTCGGGGGATGGTGTCGAAAGTGGAAGGGATGGTTTCGGGGTGAAGTCAGGTTTTTCTGGGGTGGTGACCTCCTTTTGTTGCCTCGCCCTCCATTGCTGGTAGGACGTGTCGTCTTCTTCGTCTGGTACCTCTATCATGGTGACGGTGTGCCCCCTTTCTACCGCCTGGGCGCTAGCGGGTCCAGGTCCTGCGGCTTTCTTGGTGTCCTTGGCCAGTCGTGCGCTTTCATCGGGGTTGGGTCGAGTAGCGTCGTGGAGGTGCCCACTTCCGGTCTGTACACCAGGGCTAACCCTTCGAGGGTCAGGGGGCTGGTCCGTGAGCGTCGCGTTCTTGTCGCATGAACCGTGACCGCCATTACCTACTGGTGCCAGCAGTCGGGTGGGGTTGTGCTCTGCTACCTCGCCGCTCCCGACTCAGTGATTCATTTGTTTCTGTGCCGGTCCTGTTTGAGTCTTCCGGGAACACTTACCCGAGGTTCCTGTGGCTTCATAGGGCCACTTGCCAGAGCCTTTCCCCGTGAGGGTATTCAAGCTCTGATTAGCCAGTCCCACAGAGGCATTCCCCCCGAGGGGTTCACATGCAGGCAGTTCCCGTATTAGGGGTTCTGGCGAGTTCGATGGGAGGCTCTCTGCCAACTCCGAAGAGTCTTTTCCCTGTTCGGCATCGGAGGAGTCGCCCTCTTCAGCGTTTGAGTCCAAGGCATCCAGTTGTGCTAGGACAGTGTATCGGTTCGATTCTTGGTGTACTGGTTTGCTTGTCGTGCTGGGGACGTTAAAAGCGGTGAAAAGCGATGTATTTGGATGCACGGTAGATAATACAGACGGTGTAACTAAAGAAATATTATGAGCCCCACCAGGAGGACGAGGAAGCGCACCAGTACGAGAGGAGGAGGTCGTCGAAGGGGAATCGAGCCCTTGACGACCTAATCTTTTACCTCCTCTATCTTCGACTCCGTTGTCGGTTCCACCCGACCTGCCTGCTCGACTACTACGAGCGAACGAATGTCCTTATATTCTTTCCTCTTCGGGCAGTCTTTCGACATGTGCCCTTTCTCCTTGCAACGGTAGCACCTTCCTTCCCTTCGTAGGACGTCTATGTCCATAGCCTGGCCCTGTCCTCCGTACGTGGTCCATCTTCCTGATCCTGCGTCTCTGACGGTGGTCTTGCCTTGTCCCGACTGCTTGGCCGGTGTCGAACTTGTGGCCCCAGCTGGTTTGCTGGGGCTTTGGTGCTGGTTCGACCCGGGCTTAGCGCTTTGTCGGTGATCAGGTCACGACTCGTTGGGACGTCCGAGAGTCTGTTCGAAGATTGTCTGCTTGGTTCGGTCCACGTAGAGCTTGCAGACACGTTCCTTCCACTCGGGATAGGTTTCGGGGGTGCGGATGCCTTGGTTCGCGATGGTTTTGGCATAACTTTGCGGTATGCCCCATCTAACGGCCTGGACCATCTTTCCCCTTTCTCCCTCGTCATGTCGGAGTCCCGCCAGTTTGGCCTCGATTTCTATGGCCTGGAAAAAGTCTTTGGCGCTTCCGGCGCCCATGCGGATCTCGTTCATCCTCTTCTCATGCTGCTCGATGGCAGGGTCTGAGAATTGGCGACGGATGAGATCGCAGTAGCCGTTCCAACTTGGGAGTCGGATTCGTTGTGCGTCAGCATCGTAGAAGTCGGGCCTCCGGTGCACCCACCAGTTTTTGGCGGGTCCTTTCAAGAGGGAGGATGCCAATTGGATCTTGATCGAGGAGTAGGGGAAATATACCTTGAAGGAGGCGAAGTAGGAGTCGCAGTCTCCTAGATAGCGCTCGATGTCGTCATGAGCGCCGGCGAACTTGTCGGGGAGCTCATGCATGGTTGGTCGGACGTGGAGGAATGGTTCTTCAACGGCGGCAGTCCCGACCGGTGGTCCGATCGGTCGGCCTGGGACTCGGGGTGGTTTTGGTAGGGACCACCTGCTGCTTCCTTCACTGGACGGGGGCGAAGGTGGCTGGTATTTTGCCAGCGTTCCGTCCATGTCATTGAGTCGTTTGGCCAGGTTGAAGCAAGCGCTTCTCCAGTGGGTGATCTCGGCGGCGAGACCTTCCAGGGTTGGAGGAGTCGGGGGCGCCGGTGGTCCTGCTGGTTGTTGGGCATCTCCCGGTTGGTCGGGCTCGAAGTCCACGTCTATATGCGACCCTGCGCCTGCAAAGAGGTGACTCGGGCCGGATTCGTGATAGCCGTGATGCCGTCGTCGGCTTCTCGGCATAAGAATTCGTGGTGGGGAGTCTGGTAGGGGTTCGGGGTATTCGTCGGTGTCTAAGGTGTATGGGCCGTAATGCGAAGAGAATATATTGGGGCCGTATTGCTTGGCCCCGTCAGTCGTTTCTGCGTTAAAAATATCAAATCTCTTCTGGTACATCTCCTGCTCGGGCCTCTGCGCGCTCCTGCTCATATCGTCGGGCGAGTATAAGGAGAATGACTCCCAATTCTCTTTCTTCTTCCCTCGTCCTCTCTCATATCCCGTAGATGCGGTGACCGGCAGAGGTCGGGTATAACTGTCGATTGGCGTTGGCGTGAATGCAGGCGCGGATTGTCTGGTCTCTTCCCCTTCGTGGGATATCGTCTCCCCGGTTGATGGCCAGCCACTCATCCATGTCGGGGTGGATGGGTGAGTGCCATCCTCCTCTGTGCTCCAGGTCGTCCTGCTGTAGATTCCAGGCGGCAGACTGGGCGGGGCCCAGGATGTCGATGTCGATCTGGGCAAGGGTGGGCCAGTCGTAGTCGGCGCTTCGAGGGTTAAAGGGGTCATCTGGATCGGTATGGTGGGCGAGCTCGTCGGGCTCATCGATCTCCGGGGAAGGGGTGCGGGGAGGGGTGTCGGGCTCGGGCTCGAGAGGGAGCGTCTCTCGCTCGGGGGAGTGTAGAATGATTGGGAGGACAGGCCGCTCGTCAGGGTGGGGCTCCGCTTCGGCGGGACGTACCGTTTCTTCGTTGTCTTCTTCGTCCTCCGGGAACTGCTCGAATTCTCCTCTGAGCTCCCACTCGTTTCCGACGACTCGGATTCTGAATCCTTCGAGACTGATGGGTCTCTCGGGGATAGCAGGCTCGACGTAGGGCGGTGGGATGCTCGCCTCGTACCTCCCGAGGAGGTACCGGCTGAGATCGTAGGCCTCCTGAGCGGTTGGGGGCCTGTCAGTAATGATTTCCGGGGCTGGAAAGGGTTCGTCCAAGGGAACGGATTCGAGGGTGTCATGGTCGGGGGAGGGGGTTCGGGGTACTCCCCTTGGGCGGCTTGGTCCGGGGGTAGCGTTCCGGGGTGGAGCCTGCCGAGGCGGGAACTCGTCGCTGGAGTTGGCGGTGAAGCCGTGTCTCTGGATGGGGTTGTCGACAAGGTTCTGTTGCGAGGTAGGAACGGGTTGTTGGATTTGAAAAGGGGCGACATAGCTGGTGGTTACGTGGGTCTGAGTCCGAGGTTGGGGACGACGTTCTCCAAGTCTTCTGAAGAACTGTCTTATCTCTTCCTCGTATTCGAGTGTGAGGGCGACGATGGTGAGGATCGCGAAGGATCCTAGGACTATTGCGATGGCGATTACGAGGGCTTGTTCGAAGTATTGCATGGATAGGTTTCTTCGCGGTGAACGGTGAAGAAACAAGAAGGAAGCTTCGAGCTAATTGTTAGACCCGAACTTCACGTGACTATAGATGGGTCTGGACTTCGGCTGTCTCGTGTTCGGACAGTCACTGAAGGGCGACCCGAGCGTCTATAGCTCAGCGAAGAAGGACTAAGGACTTAGTCGAGTTCTTGTGAGAGTAAAGAATGGTATAGATAAAACTTTAGCTCGAAGCTGGGAATATACAGCGAGAGCTACACTACTTATATAGGGAAACTGAAAGGTTAAAAATAGACGGGCACCCGTGGTTGTTGGGTGGAAACGGTAAGGGAAGAACGAGGTAGTCGGACGGTTGTTGCGAGCCATAGTACTATCGTGGAGAACGTCCGTTATGGTTGTGGAACTGTGATCAAGCGCTTTGAGATAGGATAAGATAGCGATAAGCGCTTGATAAGATAAGATAAGAGGAAAATCGTAACAGTTTCTATCTCTCGACATGCACTTGAGGCTCATTGAAGGCAACTCTGCTCTCAAGAAGCACAAAATTCACATTGGCCACTGTTTCTCCTGGGGACAATACAACCGGTGCTGGATTGCCCAGCTTCCTGATGCTCACCGTGGACTTGCAGAGTCTAGCTGGATGCATCAGGCTCCATTCATCTGCTCGCTACGTCGTGTGATCAGTACATGGAGGGGTTGTCCGGAAAGTATCCGGGTTCAGAAGAACAGATATACAGAGGACATGTTGGTGTGTCTGCTACAGGAGATGACCCTCTTTTATTGCCAAAGTTTCCACCAGGCCTTCGGCTGAGCTCCCACTTTACCCTGCGAGTTGAAACATATTGCAAATGTGGAAGCTGACTACCCTGAACATGCCCAGTCCCTTTCGAAAGCGCCAGGTTACTATCTTGATATTACAGAATGGGAGTTATCATATGAAGTACGTCGCCAATGATGTTACGTAATTGACATAGTCACACCTTGTGACCAACCAGATGGTCCTGTGACAGCTCATTGGTTCTATAATAAATTCTATTTCAGCACAATGATATTCTAAATGGTGGTAATGATATTCAAATTATCGGAAAGCCAGAGGTCCAAGCAAGCTGCAAAATCAGGGAATACCTCAGTGGAACGGCCCAATAAGAGGGTACAGAGGTCGTCATCTAGTTTCACCTTGGCTACGGTGAAGCACGTGCTTGTGCTGAACAACTGGGAAGGGGGATGGTGATAGTCAGGTGGTAAGAACTGTATCTGTTGGTGGGCATGTTATGCATCAGGTCCAATGGGTGATTTCAGATTCGAGTCGACTGTACCTTTATAACTGATCCGCCACATGGCATATAAGGCAAGCTCGTTGTGATTTGCAGGAAGCGCCTCCCATGGACAATCAAGTCATGTTCCAGATAGGCACGCAAGCCCACCTGGAAAGCCTTTTTGGCACTGATATAAAGTGGCAGGTCCTGTTCATTCTCATCTTTGCCGAAGCCCCAGTCACATCTTCTGGAACAGAACGCATCTGTGCCTACAGCGCTGGTCTCGATCTGTATGACCTCCATGAGGGCATCAATGGAATGTATGTTGCGATCGTAATTGCTCTCAAGGTATTCTAGGAGGTCATTAGGATTGTCTTGGATCGTAGGATGGCTACTCTGTATAAGCAATGGCTAGATGAAGCGTCTTTCATTGAGAGAAGTGGAAAGAGAACAATGGCATACACACCAGTCCACCTTTATACCTGGTATGTCCAAAATTGAATGCGAAGCCTTGCCGCAAGGCCATGAAACCGTTGCTCTGCTTGACAAATGGGTGTGATAAGAGGATAAGTCTGAGTACTAACCTGTTCTGAAGTATGGCTTTTTCTGGGTCTGGGGCCTGCAATCCCACTTCCAAAGCCTGGGATGGACAGCAATGAGCATGGAAGGGGATGGTCAACAGTTGTTTTTCATCTTACTGTCAAATGGGGCTCGCAGAAATGAGTGACCCACAAGTATCTTGGATCCCATCCCCAATTCTTCGCTGGCTCGGTGGTCAACGGCTCATTCAACCAATGTCCAAGCCATGGTTCCATGAAGGCTTCACATGCGGGATCCAGTGCCCTCACTACAGGGCTGATCAATGCATCCAACACATGAGGTATCTGAGGTGTCTCGAGGACAAGTGCGAGGAATAAAAAAGGAGAGATGGGCAATGGTGGCATGCAAAACATGACTGTGCAAATTGCGAGCAGCAAGCCTTGCACTCTCCATTGGATTCTCTGCGAGGTCATCGTGCCTGCCATTGGAAACTTAGCAGTGAAGTAGGGGGAGTTGTTTGGCAATGCAGAGTAGAGGTCTGTGTCTCTCATCACCTTTAACAGTGCTTCTCTGAATACTATTTTATTGATGCCTGCTCCATGGCTGCCGCTGGGTTCGACAATGACCTTCATTTGTCCCAATGTGGCTGGTAGGTGCCAATTATCACATGTAATATCTGGGGTACTGAACTCTGGACCTTGCCAGTTGTCAATGAACTCATGAAACCTCTCGTTCGGTGCATCCCAGCCATTCTTGGCCACAAAAAGGCACAGGGTGAGTATGGCATCAGCGAGGGCTTCAATGCTGGGGCCCGTCAGAGCCATGGTATCAAGGCCTATCGTGTAACGCTCATCAACCAGTTGTGTGTAGAATGAGGCAAACTGCTGGCACTGAGCGAGTTCTGCTCACGCATGGTCTGGCCAGATAAGACCGGCATAGTGTGGAGCTGGGAGAGGGAGGACATCCAGTTCAACTGGCCTGATGGGTGATAGGCTCCACACAGGCACTGCATGTTGGGGTTCTGCCATTGGGGAACTGGGATGCTTGTTTGCATGACTGCCGATTGGACCAATCTATGAACAAACATGGTGAGCTTGTCTGCCTTTCATGCCTTTGCTGCTTACCTGCGTCCCTGCCCGCTGTGTTGCAGCATTGGAACGGCTCCAATGAGGACAATTTGGGATACTGTGATCAACTGGAACATCTCCTCCGAGTTTGTCGGGGCAGAGGCCTCGGCATGCATGTAGGCAAGGTAATTCGTTTTCATCGCCCCTGCCACCGCGGCTTCGCATGATGAATCCAAGGTTGTGCATGGCCCGTTCTGCAAAACAGGCATGAATCCCATCTCGTGAAGCGTCAGGTATTCCCTCGGGGCCATAGTCTCCAACGTACAAGTTGCGATTATGGAGGTTGTGACAGATGGGTGCAGTGGTCAGTGCTATGTTGCCATACATCATGATTAGCTCAGTTAGTGGCCCCAGCAGGCTTCAAAATGTACCAATGACGATGGTGAACTGCCCGGGCATTAACAATGGCTTCTTCTTCCGGCGTCCATTAAATTTGGATTCCAGACTGGCATACTGGATCATGTAGGAGAGGTTTGATTGATCCTCAGTGTGTTTCTTGTTGTATGTGAGTAAGGCATGGTACGGCTTGCGGGTCACTAGCTGAAGGAAACACCATCCCATATTTTTGAACGTGAGACTGTCAAGATTGTCGCTCTTGAGGCCAGGAATCTTGGGCTTCATGAGGTCCATTGATGAACCTAGACTTCCGTGGCAATGGCAAAACCAAACTCGGGCAGAGTATGGAGAATAAACGTGTGAACACAGCAATACTAGGACGATCGTGTGTGCAAGTGGGTTCGGGGCACCTCCATGCAGTAAATCAAAGCTTTAATGGTGCGAAGATATGCTTGGACTATGCAGTCAAGCAGATAATATGATGTAAGTGTCAAGGAATCAAAAGAATGACTGTAAGTCATAGGGTCTCGTAGAACGAGAGGGAACGGTGCCTGATATGACATGAATATCAAGAAACTGTATTCTGAAATGGAAATGGAGAATGAGACTCGAGAAAACATGCTCGAGACGTTAATATGAGTGGGGAAACAAGAGGGAAATGCCTGAACAATATGGCAATAGATTGAGGGACTGGCGATGCTGGGAATAAACGTGCTGGTCAATTGAATAAACGTGAACAAGGTGCTGAAACTGGCTGAAACTGATCCTAAATTGGACGGCTGATACAGGAACTGGAGGCGAATGGTACTGGGCTGAAAATGATCCTATCTGATGTCAAAAACTTATCCTATAATCCACACTGGGATTTCCTATACTGAAACGATTGCTGAATTGGTCCTATACTGATACTGATCCTAAGTCTGCTCTGAGACTACCCAAGTGGGGGACGATGACGATGGCGAAGGTGAAAACTGGTAAAATGGTCCTATCTGGTGAAGTTGAAACTGGTGCTGCCTATAAAGTAAACGGGGGGCGAGGTATGGCGCGGTCGATCACGTATTGGCACAATATTGACATGTACCAATAGTGTTAAGAGTAAAGAGAGACAGAAACGTCTTCTTCACAGTTAAAGAACCATGGAATAACTCAAGCAATACTGTGAGTTGACGTGCAATTGACTATATGCGATGCAAGACGAATATTGCCGTGAAACGACAAATAAATGTATGGTGATCCTATAGAAACGATGGGTGGATTCGTAGAGATTTGCTGGTCTGACTAGTCAATTTATTGTCGGTGCATGCGGCGAATACGGTGTACGATGGATTGACGTGTACGAGAATCAATACAAGCGTAGTCTGGTGAACAAGAGTGTACCCACTGGGTCGAAAAGTACTGAATGCTACGGTAATCTACGTTTTTATACTAAAGTCCTACATATATTAATAGAATCTCAAGTGACTTTTTACTAAGGCTGTAAGGCCTTAGCTGAGTAAAATCTTGAATAAACGTGACCTATATCTGTCAGCTGAAGTATACAGCGTTGTTCGAATTGCTGTGCTTGGTTAGAAAACGTTCTATAGTGGAGTCTGGCTATCGAGCCGGTTCTTGCTGTTTTGACTGCATGTGCTGCAGATTGTAAAGACATGCTAGTGTCGCTGAGGTTGCCCAATGCATTTCTAATGACGTGCCAACTTGGTGAAGTAACAGCTTGAGTCACTGTAGTTCTGGAGTATCCGTGATAGGTTGATATCTTTGATGGATGAGTGCGGTGATAAGTGACATTAATAGGGTCTAGCGATCAATGATGCATAGTGATGCGCTTTGATGCAGATGCGGCATTACCATATACGAGCGGTGGCCCATCAAAATTGGTGTTAACATGTCCGTAATGCTGTGAAGTGTCGGATTTCAAGATGGGATGGATAACCAACATGCGAAGACATTGTCATGATACAAAAGTGGTATTGCCATGTCAGCAATGACTGGTTTGGTGAAAGTCCGTCAGGTGGACTTGGTGTAGGAATTAAGGGTAATTTCGTGAAATTCTGAGCGTACAGAGCCTGGAGGCTCATCACCATGTTATGTGTGAGCAGCTGTGCATGAATGTCCTTGTAAGTATCGTTGGTTGTCATGCGGTACATGATGCATAGGTCAAGTTTTGTCATGTGTGTCCGGAATTGTGTGACGGTCTCTTCAAGGTTGTACACATCTGACTCCGGCAGGGTGTAGCCCCTTTGTACGTGAGGATTGTCCTTTTTTTCAGCCTCAAGGCGATGAACAGGACTAACGAACAGGTATATCAGAATGTGGCAGATGGGTGCTTGGCCCTTGCCTAAGGTCATACGTAGAATTGATGCCTTCTTGCGCCCAGTGGTGTTAGCTCCAACGAACGCAGGTGCACTGGACTCTGGAGGATCTCCCAGGAAGGCGTTAGGATTGAAAGTGTGGGAGAGCAGCCCAGCCACCACTGGCCCAGGTCGGACATACGGCTGAGGGAGCATGGTCGTAGGGTTGCCAGTGGTGTGCATGGGTAGTGCTGGGTAGATCCCTGTCCCAGTCATCCTCATGAGAGGTGAAAGGGCTGGGTGACTGGGAGAAAGATTAACAATGTTGCCATGATTGGCGATGAGATCAGAATTGTGTGCTGGTGCTGGTGCAGGAGGAGTGGCAGCGGCAAGAAGCCGTTCTGGGTTGATGGTTGGACGACGACACGCAGTTTGGGAAGAATGGAGCAATTGCGCCAATGAGACTGGCTGGGGTTCATTGGACATGGTGAGGGGAACAATCTGAAGTGGGGTGTTCAACTTATGTGGGTTCAGCCGGTATTGTTTTTTTTAATTTTAATTTTGTTGTTTGCATGGAAAAACTAAAATACACTATGTACCCTAAGTGAATGTGTGAATGACGGGGGATGTGTGACGGACCACCTGGTTGTGATGAGTGACAGTTCAGTGGCCCATACAATTATGTACACAAAAGGGCCTACCGGACGGTGGATGAGGCAGAAGATTGAGTGTGACTGATTGTGACCGGTTGTGCCTCAATCAGCTGAATGGGGAACGGGTTGTTCTTTCCAGGCAGATCGATCCCACGAGATCCCATGCGATCTCTTGCGCTCACGCATGACCTTGTGCGACCTCACAGGATCGCGTGAGCCCTTGTGTGATCTCACAAGATCTCACATTAAAGTCCAGAGATTCCATATGTAAATATGCGCATAATGTAATTTGGTCCATATTTCCTTACCGGTTTTTCCTCATAAATGATATTGGGTGTTTACTCATTGTGTTTCCAATCATGTTCTTTGTCCCAAAACACCCAAGTGACCACACCATGTGTTGTGATGGGTGTTTCCTTAAGGTGTTTATGGCAGGAAACACCCGTAGAACAAAGAAAAGACCAGGTGTTTCCTGTCATAAACACCACAAGAAACACCTGCCATAACACACCATGTGTTTGCTCAGGTGTTTTTGGAACAAAGACCCCTTTGCAAAGACAGCTATGAAATACCTAATATCATTTGTGGTAAAATGCTGGTGAGTAAACATGGCATGAGTGACATCATATACTTATCTAGGTAGTTCCAGGGGCAGAAACACTGAGGTGAACACAGGAAAGAAATCATCTAGTATTTCACTATATTTTTGTCATACAGTTTTTACACCTGAAAAGATATAGATAAACACATGCCAGTATTTATGAGCAGTGTTTTTGGCATAAACACTGGCATGCCCCAGTAGTGATACAATCAATCACAGCTATGCAAATGAGAAATTTGAGAAACAAAGTTGAATTTGAATAAATGGATACTGACTGTCATTCAGCTCTGCAGAAGAACCCCCTGACAGTTTTCCAGGTCCCTCACAATGTTGATTGCCACAAGTGCCAGTTGACGTTATCACATGTGTCACCAGAGCATCCTTCAAAGGATGTGTTGCATAATGACAAGCAGTGCCGACATCATGTGAGTGTAAAATATGGGCTAGATGGTGTCCAAGTGTTAGACCCAAACTTCACATGACTATAGATGGGTCTAGACTTCGGCTGTCTCACATTTGGACAATCACCGGAAGAATGACTTGAGTGTCTATAGCTCAGCGAAGAAGGACTAAGTTCTTAGTCGAGTTCTTTATAGTAAGAGTAAAGTGTGGTATAGATAAACTTTAGCTCGAAGCTGGGAATATACAGTGAGAGCTAAACTACTTATATATGAAAACTGGAATGCTAAGAATAGAACGATAACCATGGTTGTCATTCAGAGAACAATAGAGAACAACGAGGTAGTCAGGCGATAGGTGCGAGCCATAGTACAATTGTTGAGAACATCCGTTATAGTCGTGGTAACTGTGAGCAAGCACTTGAGATAAGATAAGATAGCAATAAGCGCTTGATAAGATAAGATAAGCGGAAAAATCATAACATTACCCCCTTGTTAAGACAATTGTCCTGATTGTCATGGTTTGTCCTCAGGGGTGTCGAGTTGTCTGGAAAGTTCATTATTCCAATATTCTTCTATAAGGTCCTTCCACAGGTCATTGTCCGGGTTTTTTTACCCATTTTTGGAGTCCGTCCTGTCGTTGGGCTTTATAATATGCAATACCGTCATGATATTCGTGGTCTAAGATCATTGTGATGGCCTTTGCTGGATCGTTGGTTACGATTTTTGCTATGTCGACTTGTCCTGCTTGTTGGATCTTGTCTTCATAGTCTTGGATCACTTCCTGAGCATTTTCCATCTCTGTGTCTCGTACCCATGAGTTGTGTTCTCGGGTCCATCCCTTCCACTTGATGAAGTAGTCTACAGCGTCTTGCGCTTTTCATCCCTTCTTTCCTCTGATTTTACGGGTTCGGGAATCAAGCACCTCCTCTACTTCGTATTGCTCCTCATTGTCGATGAGGTCAGGCGGAGGCGGTGGTGGCTTCTGTTGGTTTGGGAAGGAAGGTGGGGTGTATGGGGATAAAAGCTTCTCATTGAACCATGGGTGGATTTTCCAATGAGATGGAAGCTTCAGCTTGTATGCTGAGGCTCCGGACTTTTCAAGGATTGAGAAAGGTCCGACTCGTTTGTTGTCGAGCTTCTTCTTGGGCTGCAGAAGGTGAAGGTTTGTAGTGTCGAGCCAAACCTGATCTCTGACCTTATACTCGGTCACTGGGCGCTTCTTTTTGTCGTACTGGGCTTTCATCTGATCGGCGGCTTTTTGTAGGGCTGTCTGAGTTTGCTTGTGTACTTCTGCCATGGTCGTAGTGAAGGTTCCAGCAGCTGGGTTCACAAAGGGAGAGGTTTGGACAGAGTCAGGGATGAGGCATGGGTTACGGCCATACAGTACCATGAATGGGCTTTTTCCTGTCACAGAGTGTACCTGGTTGTTGTGGGTGAACTCAGCAATGGGAAGCCAGTCACTCCAGTCAGTTTGTCAGTAGGAAATGAAAAGATGGAGGTACCCTTCGAGTTCTTGATTTACTCATTCGGTTTGCCCATCTGTTTGGGGATGGAAGGCGGTGGACACATTAGGAGTGATATCGAGCATCCTGTAGAGGTCCTTCATGAAGGTGGATATGAACTGGGGACCTCGGTCAGAGATGACAATGGAGGGCATGCCATGCTTTGCATAGACGTGGTCTCAGAGTATCTTGGCCCATCCTTCTGCAGAGAGCTCTATGTTGCAGGGGACAGGAATGATTGCTTTAGAGAAACGGTCGACGATGACGAGGAGAGCATCATAGCCCTTGGATTCGGGTAGGCCAGTGACCATATTGACTGATATATGAGTCCATGGCTCCGATGGGATCGTGTTCGGGTGAAGAGGGGCAGCTTTAGCTTGTGTGCTTGCCTTTGTCCGTTGGCATGTCTCGCAGCCTTTGACGTATAGTTCTACGTCCTTTTTGAGCTTCGGCCACCAGTATTCTCGTTGGACGAGCTCTCTTGTCTTCTCGATACCTGGGTGTCTGGTGGTGATATGGTCGTGACTTTGGGCAATGATTTCTCCTCAGAGTGCATGATTCTTCAGGACGTAGATTCGTCCATCGTAAAATAGAAGTCCATCCTTCTTTGTAATTCCATGTTCATGGTTAAGAGAATTCACAATCCCTTGGTCCCAGTCTTCCCTTCATCAGAGCGTGTTTTGGATTTTTGAGTGTACTTCAGCAGTGGTCGGCATGATGAGGGCCCGGAAGTGTTCTGGTTGGAGGACAATGACATTGTCATTGTCATCCTTGCCTTGGTCATGGTCATCTCAGTGGGAGAGGAGGTCAGCCTTCTTGTTAGTGATGCCGGGTTGATGATGAAGGACAAAGTGATATTCCGCGAGTTTGGTAACCCAGCATGCTTGGCGTCTGTTCAATTTCTGTGGCTTTCGGAAATACTGGAGGTTTTGATGATCCGTCCAGATTTCAACATCTTCCACAGCGCCCATGAGGTAGTGCCGCCATTCAGATAAGGCGAGCATGATGGCAAGCAGCTCTTTATCATAGATTTCGTAGTTTTGTTCTGTCACGGTTAGGGCTTTGGACATGAACACTATGGGTCACCATTTCCCTTCTTGTTGCTGGCTGAGGACTGCCCCAATGGCTCCGTTGCTCGAGTTGGCTTCCACCTTGAAATGGCCTTTCTCTGTTGGGATGGCGAGGACAACATCCTCTGCCATCTGCTTCTTCAGCTGTTGGAACACCTGATTCTGGGCAGTTCCCCACATCCATTCTGCTTTACCAGTAAGCTGAGTGAGTGGTCGGACAATTTTTGAGTAGTCGCGGATGAATTTTCGGTAGAAGTTAGTGAATCCAAGGAACGACTGTAACTCCTTCTTTTTGGTGGAAGTTGGCCATTCAGTGATTCTGGCAACTTTGACTTGGTCCATTTGTACTGAGTTCTCACTGATGATTACTCCCAAGTATTCAGTTTCCAGTACCTCAAACTCGCACTTCTCTGCCTTGAGGAATAGTTTATTCTCTCAGAGGTGTTGAAGGACATGGCGTACGATTCGTTGATGTTCGTCAAGGCCTTTAGTGAAGATGAGGATGTCATTGAGGTAGATAGTGACTTTTCCTTCCACGATCAGGTCTTTAAATATGTTGTTCATCATCCACTGGAATGTAGTGGGTGAATTGGTGAGCCCAAAGAACATCACGGTGGGCTCAAAGAGTCCTTGGTTTGTTCTGAACGTGGCCTTTTCCTCGTCCCCTTCTTTGATTCAGACGTTGTTGTATCCCCAACGAACGTTGAGCTTGGTGAAATATTTGGCACCTTGAAGTTTATCGATGAGCTCTGAGATGAGAGGGAGTGGGTAACGGTTCTTGATCATCATCTCATTCAGCTTTCGATAGTCTTGTATGGGATGAAGGGAGCCATTTTTTTTCTTGACAAAGAAGAAGGGCAAGGCAAAAGGGGACTTGGATGGGCAAATTTGCCCTGATTCCAAGTTTTCATCTAGGAATTTGTCCAACTGTTCTTGCTCGTTTCAATTTAGGGGATAGACCTTGCAGTCGAGCATGGACTTCGCGTTGGGGACGAGCTCAATGGCATGGTCCCATTGTTTCCTTTCGGGGAGGTCATCAAAGTTTTCTTTCAAAAACAAGTCATGGTACGAGCGGTAGTGCTCTGGTACCATTTCTTCAAAGGTTTTCTTTGGCTTGTCCATATTGACCTGGGCTGCTAGATTATTTGTGTGATGTACAGCACGAATGATGAGTTCTTCCTGCATGTTAATGGCAAGGATGGTCTCTCCTTCCTCAAGCTCTTCATCCCATCAGTTGTCAGGGTCTGCGTCGGGGAGTGGGAATGGGTTCTTGGTGCATTGGCAGCGACCAAAGATGATTGTGCCTGTTTTCCAGTTAATAACTGGGTTGTGGCATTTAAGCCAGTCATGGCTGAGGTAAAGGTCCTTTGATCCAAGGTCAGTGACTGCTAGGTCAATTCGTTCACTGTGTCCTCTGATAGTGAGTCAGAGTTCCACAAATTTGGTGATGTTGCCTGCCTTGTTGCGAGTTCTGTCAGTGTTGTATACAGGAATTGGGGTGGCGGCTTTTTTGGTGTCGATCTGGTGGTTCTGGACATATGATCGGTTAATGGAACTGCCCATGCAGCCGCTGATGAGCCTCCAGGCTCTGTGCACTCAGAAATCGTGGGCACTACCTTCAAATTATCGATTATGTCCCACCCACGGACTTTCAGTAAACCTAACGTTGCAAGCAAGGGCCAACTTGTTTCATTCCGAACTTTGCAAAGTACGCGAAGTTACACTGCGGAACTGATGCGCCATATTCCCACGAGTCCCTTTTTGATTACTGATCATCCATAAACAGAGTAAGCGCCCGACTGGCCTAGAACTTAGGCGCGCGCAGCACTGGCCGAGTCATGGGTTTCACCACACGTAGGCTGTTTACGACTACGGATTGCTAACGGAAGTACGGGACCGTATGGTCGCGTACTTAAACCAGTAGTATTAGTGAGGCGTAGCCAAGGATATGTAAGAAAATCTTACCAAAACGACCAGCCGCACCCGTGCACTTTGGCGGCACTGTAAGTAAAGTATTTAAAAAGTTCTTTAGTATTATAAATGCCTTAGACATGCTCAGCAATACGTACTGCAGTTTTATAGCCTTAGAAACTTTGCTTACTGATAAAAGTTCGCGAACTTTGTATAAAAAGAGGACAAAACGTAGCTAGAAAGTAGTAGACGGGCGGATACCCCACCAATTCCCCATATTCACACAACCAACAAGATTTAACGTCGCGTCTCTGTGTTCTAAGAGACCAGACAACTAAGTCTTGTTACTACTTCGCTCTGTAAAGCAGGAAGGAATATTAAAGCATAAGAAAAGCTATCCTTCTTGTCATTCTCACCTTGAAATGTCGCGTTCAAAAGACTAGTAAAGGTAAAGAAAGTTACTAACGAAGTTCATTAGAAACACAGTTACAATACTGGAACTGTAGCTAGGTTTCCGACACCAACAGAAAGTTCGCGCCGTATATAGGTCGCCCCCACTCAGCCTACAGCCACGTTTACGCATCGCTTCCCTTCCAGGAAACTTCGCGTACATAACTTGAGCCTCTCTAGACCATTAGGGACTCATAACAACCATAGCAAAAGTTCGCTACCATCCTAGGAAGCTATAGTCACCGCACGGAGGTGCAAGACTAGACTCGCTAGAACCTGCCTTCAGATTAGCTGCTTGATAGCACTTGCCGTTTTAGGTCTTGTGTTTTCTGCCCGCAGGAGTAACTAGGTTCATCACCGCTGTCGAGAAGGGCACGGGCGGAAACGATCTGGTTGTTGGTGGTGGACTCGAGCTGAACACTAAGCATGAAATCTCGTCCAGTTGACTTTGTGCCACGTATGTAACGGATGGGCTGTTTAAGCTCATACAGCTGTTCTAGAGCAGGTTCTCCCCCTCGTTTTAGCCCACTGATCAGATCGTCATCAATCTTGCAGATGCAGTCCTGGTGTATCCAACAATGAAGGGTGGCTTTGGCTTCGCTGTTGGTATGGGCCTCACAGATCGTGCGGAGGGTCTATTCTGCACTGAAGGGTTTAAGCCAGCATGCGGGCGGAGGCGTGGGATATGGAAGGGGGGGCTCCTCGATGAGGTGGTACTTGGCGTCAGACTTTCCTTGGGCAGCACTTTCTTTCTGCTGTTTTGCCCACCATTGTTGATAGGCCGTGTCATCTTCTTCGTCAGGAACTTCTACCATGGTAATGGCTGGCCCCCTCTTTACTGCCTGGGCACTAGTGGGTCCAAGTCCTGTGGCTTTCTTGGCGTCCTTGGCCGGTCGTGCATTTTCATTGGGGTTGGGTCGAGGAGCATTGTGGAGATGCCTACTTCCGGTCTGAATGTCAGGGCTATCCCTTCGAGGGACAGGGAGCTGGTCCATGAACGTCGCATTCTTGTCACATGAACTGTTACCATTGTTACCTTCTGATGCCAGCAGTTGGGTAGGGTTGTGCTCTGCTATCTCGCTGCTTTCGACTCGGGGTTTCATTTGTTTCTGTTCTGCTCCTGCTTGAGTCTTCCAGGAACACTTACCTGTGGTTCCTGTGGCTTCATGAGGCCACTTGCCAGAGCCTTTCCCTGTTAGGGTATTCATGCTCTGATTAGCCAGTCCTGTAGAGGCATTCCCCCTGAGGGGTTCACATTCAGGCAATTCCCATATTAGGGGTTCTGGCAAGTTCATTGGGAGGCTCTCTGCCAACTCCAAGGAGTCTTTTCCCTGTTCAGTGTCTGAGGGTTCGACCTCATCAGCGCTTGAGTCTGTGGTGTCCAGTTGTGCTAGGATGGCATAGCAGTTCAATTCTTTTGGTACTGGTTTGCTGGTTGCACAGGGGGCATTAAGAGCGATGGAAACAGGTATATTCGAATGCACGGTAGATAATACAGAAGATGTAACTAAAGAAATGTTATAAGCCCCACCAGGAGGATGGGAAAGCGCACCAGTACTTGAGGAGGAGGTCGTCGAAGGGGAATTGAGCCCTTGACAACCTAATCTTTTACCTCCTCCACCTTCGACTCAGTCTTTGGTTCGGGTTTCTGCTCCTGCTTGACTACTACTAGTGAGCGAATGTCCTTGAACTCCCTCCTCTTTGGGCAATCTTTCGACATATGCCCCTTCTCCTTGCAGTGGTAACATCTTCCCTCCCTTCGTAGGACATTGATGAGCCTCCAGGCTCTGTACGCTCAGAATTTGTGGATTTATCCATCGATTACCCAATAATAACAGATTCAACTCCCATCTTCCTTATCCTACATTGCCGTACTCGATTTAATGCCCCAACCTTCGATTATATGCTACACCCTTTGATATCCTTCAATAACCATGATATACCACGGTTATAACTCAGCAAACCACGTTAATACCCTTCCATTCACGTTTATTCTCCATATTTCCATGACCGATCATGGCAATACACCTTTCATTGACGATCGTACCGAAAATGGAGTTGCTGCATCAGTCCTAGGCACCCAAATTGACGTGCCCCTTGATTCCTCGATCATAGTGACATCATTTAGACCCTGCACTCCTCCATCAAAGATATTGACCCAATATGGATACTCCAGACTGTGGTTACTCAGGCTGTTACTTTGCCAAGTCTTCACAGCAGCTTATATCCATTTATCAACCTCAGAACATGTACCATACCCTCACAGTCCGCAGTTAAACAGCACCTAGCTGTTTACTCATTATTCTCCACTTCCACATGGTTTCCCATCCAGATATGGCAATACAGACAAGCTGTTATGTCTCAGCTAATGAAAACTTCTTCTATTTACTATGGATTTACTAATCCAATGACTTACAGCTTTACCAATGCTTAGATATCTTTTCTATTTATAAAACTGAACTTTTAGTATAAAAACTCGTATTCTACAGAGGAGAGAAGGAGTTCTTTCACTCCAGGTTATCCCCCATTTCTTGCTATAGTCTCAACATTATTGGATGTGTTAATTACCACCAATACACGAATTCTTGCTCCGATAACTTGCTTTTGTCTTTTAATGCCGCAACATCATTTCAATTTCACCAGATAGGATCGTTTTATCGTCTTCACCTTCTACATCATCATTGTATCCATTGCCCACACCAGTATAGGGTATTATTGCCTCCGTGAAGGCCCAGCTCCACATCGTTCACCCATGTCATTGTCATTATCCCCAGTTGCTGTGCAGTATTGCCGTGACACTCAGTTATCATATTTCCGTCCAGTAACTCTCCATTTCAAGCCCCCACACGTTTATTCAGTTCTCCACACATTTATTCAACTCTCCACACATTTATTCGATTGTATAAACGTCTATTCGATTCTCCTCACGTTTATTTGATTGCCCAAACGTTTATTAGGCCAGTCTCACATTTACCAGACCGGTTTTACGTTTTCTAGATCAGTTCTGAGCATCTAGCATGGTTTCTTGGTATCTGTATCATACCAGATCCCATTTCCTCTCGTTTATTGAGATCCCCTTGGCTTACAGCCTGAGCCTCTTAGTACTCGACTGCTAAAGGGTACTACTTCCAGACTGTATAGTCGAAGTGTATACCTGTGTCTAGAGGAATTGACCGCACGGAGGTGCACCGAACCACTCGCACAAACACATAGCCTTGACTACTGTGATTGCACACATATTTCCTTAGCTCTCTCGGAGTTTTGGGTGTTGCCATTGCCACGGAAGTCTAGGTTCAACAATGTCTATGTCCATAGCTTGTCCTTGCCCTCAGTATGTGGTCCATCTTCTGAGCCCTGCGTCTCTGCTGGTGGTCTTGACCTGTCCTGACTGCTTGGCCGGTGTCGAACCTGTGGCCCCAGTGGGTTTGCTGGAGCTAGTATGTTGGTTTGAGGTTCCGGGCTTATTGCTTTGTCAGTTATCAGGGTGTCATTCGTCGGGGCGTCCGAGGGTTTGTTCAAAGATCGTCTGTTTGGTGCAGTCGATGTAGAGCTTGCAGACGTGCTCCTTCCACTCAGGATAGGTTTCGGGGGTGTGTATGCCCTGGTTGGCGATGGTCTTGGCGTAGCTCTGGGGAATTCCCCACCAGACAGCCTGGACCATCTTCCCTCATTCTCCTTCATCATGTCAGAGTCCCACCAACTTGGCCTGGATTTCTATGGCTTGGAAGAAGTCATTGGCATTCCCGCTTCCCATCTGTATCTCGTTCATCCTTTTCTCGTGCTGTTGCTCAATGGCGGGGTCAGAGAATTGGCGATGGATGAGGTCGCAGTATCTGTTCCAATTCGGATACTGGACTCGTTGGGCATTTGTGTTGTAGAAGTCAGGTCTTCGGTACACCCACCAGTCTTTGGCGGGGCCTTTCAGTAAGGAGGACGCGAGTTGGATTTTGATCAAGGAGTACAGGAAGTATACTTCGAAGGAGGCGAAGTATGAGTCGCAGTCCCCGAGGTAGCATTCGATGTTGTCATAGGCCCCGGCAAACTTCTCGGGGAGCTCATGCATTGTTGGCCTTACCTGAAGGAACGGCTCTTGGAGTCCTGCGGTTCCGACAGATGGTGGGTGAGGCAGATGGCCTGGTACTCGAGGTGGTTTCAGTATCGACCATCTGTCACTTCTGCTACTGGACAGCGGAGACGAGGGTGGCTTGTATTTTGCTAGTTTGCCATCTACGTCATTGATCCGCTTTGCCAGGTCGAAGCAAGTGGTTCTCCAGTGGATGACCTCGGCTGAGAGGGATTCAATTGTTGGAGGCATCTGAGGGGGCAGGGGTTCAGTGAACGGTTGGGTGTCACCGGGCTGTTGGATGTCTGTGGGTTGGTCGGGTTCAGGGTCTACCTCGATATTTGATCCTGCCCCAGCCAGAAGGCGGCTAGTGCCTGCTTGGTGATAGCTGTGATGCTGTCATCGGCTTCTCGGCTGGGGAATTCGTGGGGGTGGGGAGTCTGGTAATGGTTCAGGGAGCAGGGCATAGTCTAGCGTATAGGGACCAGACTGGGAAGAAAGTGTATTGGGGCCATATTGCTCAGCCCCGCCGAACGTTTCTGTATCATAGTAAAAGGTATTGAAATTATTCCAGGGCTCCCTGAGCCCTGGATTCAGCATGTTCCTGCTCATACCGCCGGGCGAGTATGAGGAGGATAACTCCCATGTCCCTTTCTTCTTCTCTGGTCCTTCCATGTATCCCATAGATTTGATGGCCGGCGGATGTTGGGTATAGTTGTTGATTGAAGTTAGCATGGATCCAGGCTCGAATGGTGGCATCTCTTCATCTTCGAGGAATGTCATCTCCCCGATTGATGGCCAGCCACTCATCCATGTCTGGGTGAATTGGTGAGTGCCAACCTCCTTGGGCTTCGAGATCGGCGCATTGTAGTTCCCAGGCCTCTGACTGGGCGGGGCCGAGTATGTCTTGGTCCACCTGAGAGAGGATGGGCCAGTCATAGTCTGCGCTTCGTGGGTTGAAGGGATCGTTGAGGGAGTCATGGTGAAGGTCGTGTAACTCATCTCTTTCTGAGTCGGGGGAGGGAGTGCGAGGGGGTGTGGCAGGCTGTGGCTTGAGGGTGTCTGTCTGCCACTCGGGGGAGTGTAGAATGATTAGGAGGATGGGCCCTTGCTCATCAGCGTGGGGCTCCTCTTGGGTGTTGGGACATACCGTTTCTTTGTCCTCTTCTTCATCTTCTGGGAACTGCTTGAAGGCGCCTCAGAGCTCCCACTTGTTTCCGACAACTCGGATTCGGAATCCTTCAAGACTAATGGGTCTCTCTGGGAGAGCAGGTTCAATGTAGGCGGGCGGGATGCTCACCTTGTATCTCCCGAGAAGGTACCGGCTGAGATCATAGGCCTCCTGGGCCATCAGGGGCCTGTCTGTGATGATCTGTGGTGCTGGAAAGGGTTCATCCAGGGGGATGGATTCAAGGGTGGTGGTGTCTGGGGAAGGGGTTCAAGGGGCTCCTCTTGTTCGGCTGGGCCCAGGGGTTGCGTTCCTGGGGGGGTCCTGCCATGGTGGGAACTCGTCGCTGGAGTTGGTGGTGAAGCTGGATCGTTGGGTGACATGGTGGACGAGGTCTTGTTGCGAGATAGGAACAGGTTGTTCAATTTGAAAAGGGGGAACATAGCTGATAGGTAGTTGGGGTCTGGGGTGACTTTCTCCTAACTGATAGAAGAACTGTTGTATTTCCTCTTCGTATTCGAGGGTAAGAGCGACAATGGAGAAGATCACTAGGGATCCTAGGACAATGGAGAGGGCGATTACAATGGCTTGTTCGAAGTTCTGCATGAGTTGGTTTCTTCATGGTGAATGGTGAAGAGACCAGAAGGAAGCTTCGAGCTAATTGTTAGACCCAAACTTCACGTGACTATAGACGGGTCTAGACTTCAGCTGTCTCGCATTTGGACAATCACTGGAAGAATGACTTGAGTGTCTATAGCTCAGTGAAGAAGGACTAAGTTCTTAGTCGAGTTCTTTATAGTGAGAGTAAAGTGTGGTATAGATAAACTTTAGCTCGAAGCTGGGGATATACCGTGAGAGCTAAACTACTTATATATGAAAACTGGAATGCTAAGAATAGAACGATAACCGTGGTTGTCATTCAGAGAACAATAGAGAACAACAAGGTAGTCAGGCGATAGGTGCAAGCCATAGTACAATTGTTGAGAATGTCTGTTATAGTCATGGTAACTGTGAGCAAGCACTTGAGATAAGATAAGATAGCGATAAGTGCTTGATAAGATAAGATAAGCGGAAAAATCATAACACCAAGGCCATTCTTCTCAATGAGCTGTTGGGCGATGATGCTGCCAGTGATGGGTACGTTGCTGTACTGAGCAAGCATTTAGCTTAGCAGATTGTTGTAGACCTTTACATCTACTCTGCGCTGTACTGCTTGGCTAGACTGCCAAGATAGTAGTGGAGTCTTATTTGAGTGACAGTGACAGTGAAAGGACACGTGCACTTCTTACCTTAAGTTCATCTTTATACATGGGCAGGTAAGATTTATGTGACTATCTATATTGTGGTACTAGGCTGACTTCATTTGTCCTGTAGCAAAAATTGTATACAAGATCATCCTTTTCCCGAGCCATCCTCCAGGACTCACACATCAATGTCGTGTGTCACCTGCAGCAAATGCAGATTCATCAATTCTCTTTCTGCCGAGTCACAGATACAAAAGCTCAAATGTTCCGACAACTTCATCTCACAGATCCTATGTGGGTCATGCCCATTGCTCAAATCTAACCATGCCCTGATAAACAATGACATTGCAAAGTTAGAATGGTTAGAGTCTTGGTATAATGTGCAGCTTCATGCAGTCCTGAAATCCCTCGAAACTCACAAGTCAGTCTATGCCCCCATCCGTCGTCTTTCCTGTGATATTCTCCTCGAAATCTTCCATTCTGTTTGCAACTCTTGGTGGTGCAAGGTAGAAGCATATAAAATCAAATGTGATAGTCTAGACATGACCATGCCTCTTTGGGTGTTGGGTACTGTCTGTGGACTTTGGAGAGACATTCTACACACCTCACCAGCATCTTGGGCTTGGTATGTCTTCGTGAAGTCGCCTTTCTCCAAGACCACACTTGAGATATTGCAGACATATCTCAAGTGCACAGGAGAACACCCCCTCAGTGTGGTGGTCATTTGTTACAGTCACAGTCTGACACAAACCAGCGAAATGATGTCATTCCTTGTTCAATCGTCCCATTGGTGGAGGAATCTCTGCATTCAGACCCTCACACATCATATGCACTACTACTTGGAATCTGTTTCACATTTTCCTGTCCTGCAGACAATTGATATAGAGGTCTTTGATAATGATGCCCATGTCTTGGGCATGTCCTCAGACATCTGCTTGAAAGCTCCGCAACTATGGCAAGCAACTTCTCTAAGCCTGAGGATCAACTAATCCAGGCTACTATCTGGGATAACTCATTATTCTGGATGGATCATATGTGTAGAAGATCTACATCTTATTTCCCAGCTACCGAAGCTCAGAATGTGTCACCTACAGACCAGTCAGATGCCGCCAGTGACTGACATGGTCCCGGTGGTTATGGCAGAGCCCCACCAACTCTACATAGATAATTCCGATTCCCTCGATCTCCTAATGGTGCTGATGCTCCAAAACCTCACTATTATTGAAGCTCCTCAGACATTGCCATCATCGTCCAGCATTGTCCTCTTTCTCTGTTGATCTGGATGTCATCTTAAGAGCTTGAGTATGGATGCAGATACACCATTGACCTCGATCAGTACAATTTTCGCATTAGAAGCATGTTCTATGATCTTCTACCTCAAACTCGAAATTGATTCCAATTGGGATAATCTTGCTAAGATTATCACCCTTTCATTGGGTTTACCCAATCTGTGCCATCTTTTCCTCTGCTTTGCGGATGGGTATTACCTTCTTGAGACAGAGTGGCTTGTCCTACTCGAGACAATCCGCTCTCGCTGCAAAGCAGAACAGTTGAAGATGGTTGAAACATCCTTTGAGGGTACTTATATCTCTCACAATATACAAACAGGCATCCGAGCTGTCATTGGAGATAATGTGGGGATGCGGGTTTGGAAGTGGAGCCCACTGACTCTGGACTATCGGTATTCATTTTCAGGCCCAGACTTGCCCCTGTATTAGGAAAGTTTCTACCTTCCTGGAGCATGATGAGGCAGTGTTTGCCCAAAGCCTGAGGGGAATCTGTAGTGTTGGACAGCATTGGTAGATCCATGTGACCATGGCAACAGATACTAGGGAGTCAATTTTAATGTATGTGGTGCTGTGCACAAGCAGTTGTTGCTGACACAAGTGTGAGCCTTGTCTCATGAACCTGGAAGGTTATGTTTGCAGGTTTTAACTCACTGTATCTCTACCGTCCTATGCCTCAGCATCCAGAGGACAGCTCCCACAGATTGGCTTCTGGATAAGACCAAGTTGCCCCTGCAGAGTATACAAATGTAAAGGTGCAACACTTGTGTCTCCGGCTTAATTTGATGCTTACTGTCAACCTAACCAGCTACGCACATCCATTTAGTGCCATCCTCCCTCAAAAGCCTATCCTGTGTTTCAATAAAGTCATGCCAGGCTCCCCTAGCTTGCCATTGCAGAACCCTCAGACCCTCGCACCATCCAGAGCATGATGCATCATTATACTCCTTCTCTGGTATAAACACCTCTATTCTTTTCACTTGATATGTCAATCTAGTTGTGGACCACACATATGCATAAGCAGATGAAAGTATAAACACTTGTTTTTTTGTCTTTTGTGAATGTTGTCTTAAACTTCCCTTGCTCTCCCTATCCCTTGCAATGGCTTTGTCTTTCCAATCTTTGCAGAATCCCCTATCCTAGGGTGGCCATCTAAACTGCTTCATGCTAATATATTAGTGCATGTCTATTATCACCATGGTTGACACAAAGGGCCATGGTGGAGAAATACTGGGCCTATTCCCCATTTGGTTCTCACCTTGATGGCCTCTTGCTTCCAAGTCTGTCCTCCTTCCTCTCTCAACAACTATCTGCCAAGTCAATGACAGTGCACTCCTCATCCAGCACAGCGTGTGTAGCCCTCCTTCCAGCCCTCCCCTTCGTAACAAACACTTGCACCATCCAACTCATCTTCAGCACTACTATGTCATTACACAACATGTCCTTTGGGGTGTATCTACCGTCGGCTGAACTATGGAGCTTGTGGTTGTCATTCTCCTGGCAGGCTGTCAGTAGACCCCACTACTGAACATCAATGGCAGTCAGCATCCCTTTGTTCCAATTCATCTGGCTCTCTCAAATTTCTCATTTGGATGCAGTTGGTTGTATGTCAATTCCAATGTTCCAACCTGTGTTCCAGAACACTTCTGGAAGGAAGTTCCTGAGAATGCACCATGGACTAGGCACCTTTTTTATCTGTCCCATATCTGACTGCTATCTTCAAACCACCCCCAAAGAAATGTATGCAACCGACTACCCTCACTTCGTGTGTACCAATAATATTGAGTGCTCTACCACTATGTCAGTTCCTGTTCATTTCATTGTGTGCCTCCATGGATCCAAACACCATGATCCCAACACTCTTCTTTCCACAATCAAAATGCCCGTTCATGTCCAGTTCGGCAAGAGTAGCTGGACCAGTACATTGCCGAGAACCTGAAAAATGAACCTGCTTTCCATGCAACCAACCTCCAAGGCATAACTGTTCTTGTCCATGGCAGTATATGGTCAGTGCTCCTAGTACGTGTTTGTATACCCAGTCACTTAACTCCAGGCAGGAAAGCATTGGCATCAATGGTACAAAATTTGCATGGCTCAGGTATCAATTGGGTGGAGGACCATCCTCTGTGGGATGCATTTGAGCTTACCCCCAACTCCCATTGAAGAGATGGGATGCTTAGAACTAGTCATCTTCCACAAGCTCACAATATAGACTGGTTACAGGTCTAGGGTGCATGGACATTGATGAGCCTCCAGGCTCTGTACGCTCAGAATTTCGCGAAATTACCCTTAATTCCTACACCTAGTCCACCTGATGGACTTTCACCAAACCAGTCATTGCCGACATGGCAATACCACTTTTGTATCACAGCAATATGTCTTTGCACGATTGGTTATCCATCCCATCTTGAAATCCGACACTTCACGGCATTACAGACATGTTAACACTGATTTTGATCGGCCCCCAATTGTATATGGTAATGCCACATCTGCATCAAAGCGCATCGCTACACATCATTGATCGCTAGACCCTATTAACATCACTTATCACCGCACTCATCCATCAAAGATATCAACCTATCACAGATACTCCAGAACTATGGTGACTCAAGCTGTTACTTTGCCAAGTTGGCACATCATTAGAGATGCATTGGGTGACCTCAGCGACACTAGCACGTCTTTACAATCTGCAGCACATGCAGTCGAAACAGCAAGAACCGGCCCAATAGCCAGACTCCACTATAGAATGTTTTCTAACCAAGCACAGCAATTCGAACAACGCTGTATACTTCAGCTGACGGATATAGGTCACGTTTATTCAGGATTTTACTCAGCTAAGGCCTTACAGCCTTAGTAAAAAGTCGCTTGAGATTCTATTAATATATGTAGGACTTTAGTATAAAAACGTAGATTACAGTAGCGTTCAGTACTTTTCGACCCCAGTGGGTACACTCTCATTCGCCAGACTACGCTTGTATTCATTCTCATACACGTCAATCCATCGTACACCATATTCGCCGCACACACCGACAATAAATCGACTAGTCAGACCAGCAAATCTCTACGAATCCATCCATCATTTCTATAGGATCACCATACGTTTATTCATCGTTTCATGGCAATATTCATCTTGCATCGCATATAGTCGATTGCATGTCAACTCACAGTATTGCTTGAGTTATTCCATGGTTCTTTAACTGTGAAGAAGACGTTTCCGTCCCTCTTTACTCTTAACACTATTGGTACACATCAATATCATGCCAATATGTGATCGACTGTGCCATACCTTGCCCCCCCGTTTACTTTATAGGCAGCACCAGTTTCAACTTCACCAGATAGGACCGTTTTACCAGTTTTCACCTTTGCCATTGTCATCGTCGCCCACTTGGGTAGTCTCAGAGAAGACTTAGGATCAGTATCAGTATAGGACCAGTTCAGCAATCGTTTCAGTATAGGAAATCCCAGTGTGGATTATAGGATAAGTTTTTGACATCAGATAGGATTGTTTTCAGCTCAGTACCGTTCGCCTCCAGTTCCCATATCAGCTGTCCAGTTTAGGATCAGTTTCAGCCAGTTTCAGCACCTCATTCACGTTTATTCGATCGACCAGCACGTTTATTCCCAGCATTGCCAGTCCCTCGATCTATTGCCATATCATTCAGGCATTTTCCTCTCGTTTCCCCACTCGTATTAACATCTCAAGCACGTTTTCTCGAGTCTCATTCTCTGTTTCCATTTCAGAATATGGTTTCTTGATATTCACATCATATCAGGCGCCATTCCCTCTCGTTCTACAAGACCCTACGACTTACAGTCATTCTTTCGATTCCTCGACACTCACGTTGTATTATCTGCTTGACTGCATAGTCCAAGCATATCTTCGCACCATTAAAGATTTGATTTACTGCACGGAGGTGCCCCGAACCCACTCACACACATGATCATCCTAGTATTGCCATGTTCACACGTTTATTCTCCATACTCCACCCGAGTTTGGTTTTGCCGTTGCCATGGAAGTCTAGGCTCATCAGCGCTGTCAGTTGTTAAGAGAGTGTGGGGAATCAGCCCAATATCTCTCTGCCATGGCCCTGAATTTGACCTTTGCATCAGCCATTACATCAAGCCACTCTTATGCTCTAACAGGCGTCGACTCACCAGGACCTTGCATGACTCACGACTAGAACCTTTTTGCCCTTGAAAATCCATCATGGATTTCGATAGTCTCTCAATATTCAATGGCGTCCGAACACCCCAGAACCCTCACATAAATCCTCGCAACACGTACATCCAGAATGAGACGCTTCATTCAACCCCTCGTTCACAGAATATGTCCGCAGAAACAAATACCCGCTTCTCCCTCTGTTTCACTGTGTCCTGTAAACACCAATACGCATCCTGTGCTGTTGTATACCCATGGCTCTGAAAAGAAAAGACCCTGGACTGGTCTGTGTCCTCAAAAGTATAAACATTTAAAGGTGAGACATAGGCTGATTAGATGCAGAGTCTACCTGATGCGATGCAAAGACATCAACGCCTTTTTCACAAAGTTATGATGTCGTCATCGAAGAGGCGGTCATTTCATTTGAACCCTTGCTACCTTGCCCATGATAAAGTTCATCACGGAACTTGACAGAGGAGGTGCCTGCCGAATGCAAGGGAAGAGTCAGATCTACCTCTATGTCCCAGATCGTAGTGTGAAGTGATCGTCCGCGCATGCCTCCATTCATTTCCCATTGCCGCCTGCCCGCACTTGGAATTCTATCTTCCTTCTGCCCCGTCTTCCCGGGCCACAACGTCCCAGGCTGATCAATATCATTCATACAAGCTGTGAATTAAATTTATGGGAGGAGCAGATAATAATTGCGGCGTGTGGGAGGCCAAAAGTTGCACTGCTGGCCAGAATTGGACGTGTCATCATTTGATAGCAATCTTATCCAGCGAAGTGCATGTTTTCAACGAAATTCCGTACTACAATGCGTGTCGGGCGTCCTGGACGCGTAATCGTTTTGCTTCCATGCCATCAGTACAAATGATTATGAACAGTAAAGCTGTTGAATTGTCACTATTTAACATTCACTGGGGTAGGTTATTTGTGTTTTAATGTCTCCTGCATTCTTGACGGATTACAAAATCCACCGTTAACAGTTGATCGCCTAGGTTTATCTCGAAACTATTCTGTCATGTCCTGCCCCGTAAGACTCGTGGTCCTGGTCCTTGCCTTTCCCTCGTGTTGCTTCTCTATGTTTATATCAAGTGCCATCTTTGTATTCATTGGTGGCTTTGTGCCAGGAAAGCACCTCCCCCTGCTACCGTCCAGTGATGTCCACTCCTCTTTGGCTGCCAGACTCGCTGCAGTGTGAGTTGGCCTGCGATCAGCAACACATCAATATTCCTGCCAGAACTTGACATAGTACTTCTCACATAGAGCCGCGTCCCGACACCAGCTGGCTCAATCTCCAGTATGCGATACTTTTCTTGTTCTGCACTATCGTCTCATCATCTTTTCAGCCTGTCCATCCACAACATGCCGGATAAGCCGTGTGATAGATCCAACGATGCGTACGTCTTATCTATTCTCGCTTGTACCTTCTCACTCACTGGTAGTTACAGGAGTCTACACGGACAAGAAAACCACAATGATCATAATCAGCAGGCGCCGGGACAAATGGAAGAGTGCGTGTAGTTTCTCAACTCGAGTACAACATCGTTTATTGTAATTGGCAGGCCGTCGCATGAACCTAGCCCCGTCAACTTGACGCTGGGCGAGGACAACATGCTGACTTGCTGTGTAAAACAGTGCAGGATAAAGTTCACTTATCATGACATGGCCGCCCATTTTGCCGGCCACGAGAACGACATACCTACCCAGGACTTCTTGGTTAAGGGCAAAGTTGTAGCCAAGAAGGTTTGCCCTGTCCCCAAGTGTACTAGCAAGCCGATACTGCCGAAAAATCTCCTCCGGCATCTGCAGTCTGAGCCTCACTACAATGTTTTATCATTCCCGTGTCTTGTGTGTGGAATTGTACTCACTCGAGATGATTACTTCGTCCGCCACGAGCGCAGTAAACGCCACCTTGATGCACTCGCTAAGAACCAGAAGACTGGACACTGATGGCAGGTCTTCTCTCATTTACTAGTCAGGACCTTATCTCGCCCTTACTTTCTGACAGATATCATTCGTATGCGGCATGTTCTTTCTACTTCTTTTTTCTACTCTATGCTTCGCTACCCCGCAGTTCATTATCTTCAGTAGATCTACATTCTCATTATTAAATACAAATGTTAATAGCTATCTGTAGTACGGACATTGTTACGTTTCTGTTCAGGAACACCGACGGCTAATAAAAACTACTTCCTTCCTTCCTTCCCTGGTCGTATGATATTGAATCTAAGACAGATGAATATGATTGACTCGTCGGATAAGCAACAAGCACAGGCTATCATTGAACGATGAACCTGTCCTATTGCTGAAACCAGTGCCAGCCCTAAATTGTCAGCAGCCGGATACCATTGACTTTCAATAATAAAGAACGACGAAACGAACCTCGATGGCGTACGCGCTAGGGAGAGAGGAAAGAACTTGAATATTGAGCGAAAAACATTGAGCAGTATGCAGACTCGTGGTACCCGGTATAGATTGTCCCCTCGATGATGAGCATGTGTTTATGAGAAAAGTCCATCCACGTTCTCCGTACGCTTCGACTGCGTATTCACCGGTATTCTATCAGAGTTACTTGGTGATCCCAGCGTCGTCACCTTGAGTAATAACGTACAATTGTTGAACAATGTCAGGTCATCATCATCACAAATGTTGATAAGACCTTGTGCTTCAACAACGAAGTAGTCGGCTGTGAAATTTGGGTTATCCATGCTTCGACCAACGTCATGGGCAGAAGGGTCTTCCTCTCGGCTAATCTTGTCTTCACTCTGGCAATTCGCATCTATAGGGATGTCACCGTTCGAAGGATAGTGGAAAAGCAATAGCAGGTTTCGGCCGATTGGGGAGAATACAGAAGCACGGCAGTGCTAAGAAGAGTGCAAAGGCTCAGTCTGTCACGAGCGGCTAATACGTCTTCACCTCTGGGGGTTCACCGTCCCCATCATCTCTCTGACTCCGCAAGACGCGGGTCATCATCTTTCAACAAAGGGAATGAATTCTGGGAATCTATATATGCAATGGCAATGAACGAATCGATGTCAATATTCCGTCGGATGGGTCTCTTCTCGCCGGGAACTTGGATGTGGAGCTTCGGAAGAGATGAAATAAGCGGTTACCATGGTCTCGATCCAATGTTCGTCCAACATTTCTTGACACCAAAGCGGAAGGCGGCAGTCGAGAGAATATCCGCAGAGTGGTCCGACATGGTCGTGGAAAGGAGGGAAAGCGCCAGGTTGCAGATTTGTTCAATGACTGGGTCTTCGGGCTGCACTTCCAGTCTTCCCGCAAACGAATTTGAGACCTACGGGATATCGCAACTATGTGGACCGTCTGTCCTCGGAGCGTCAGACCGTCGACTCAGTGTTCTGTATACTGCATCAACTCGAAGCAGCTGCTGAGCTGCTGAACTACATAAAACAAAATGAATATCAGCACAAGCCAAGCCAGACGTTGTTGCAAGAAACGTACACCGTTTGTCTCTCCGCAAGTCAAGATAAAGTCCCACTTCCTCGAGCTCCAAGCATCCCATCTTTTCACAGTGGGGTTTGGGGTAAGCTCTGAATGCTTGAAGTTGAGAATAACAGGTTCGCTGCGACACAGATTGCATAGGTCCATGCTAGATTCCTGAGACTGAATGTCTTTCAGTCCTCCGCCCAGTTGTTAATAGCAGATCCCTGAGGATCGCGAATCTTGTCCCGTCGACGCCAATGCTTTCCTATCTTTGTTTTCAGTGACTGCCGCATACAGCACTAGGAGCACTGACCTATTCTCAGGCACGTCAGATGTCCCAACAATGTGCCAGTGGCGCTCCATGACAGAACAGACAACTGCACCACCAAGTCGCGCTCGCAGTCCTGGTCCATAGACCATCATGAACGGGAACAGTTATCCCTTGCAGGTTGGTCGCATGGAGGGCGGCATCGTTTCGCAGATTTTCGGCAGGCCACAATTACCAAAGATCCACAGCCCAAAGAGCCACGGCATTTAGATCCATGGAATTGAGCAATGAAAAGAATCAGGCGATCAATCGATTGGTAGAATCTGCCTCGCCGTAGTCCTGGTCCATAGACCGTCATGGACAGGAACAGTGAGAGTGATCAGGTTCATAAATCCCTTCAGGGGGCAATTCGAAGTTGCAGTCAGATATGGGACAAATAGCAAAGTGGTACTCCATTCGTCTACACGTATTTTGCGAAACGCTGATGACTGTGGCGAGGACAGACCTGTACGCGCGGAAGAGAGAGACCATCAGGGTCAGAAGCAAGCGGGGAATAGTGCCGGTATATCTCCGCCACCCCTGAATTTGTCTTTCGCGTCAACCACTACGTCAAGCCACTCGCCAGGACCAGGTTACCTCGCCGGAACGTACCTTTCTCGTTCTACCTATCCCAACACCTTACCTTTATGACAAAATGCTAAAGCACGGAACTTCCAAAAGCATGTTGCAGAAGACGAAGATCTGATATCGTCGCTCGAAGCTATAAGAAGTGGTTGGAGGGTGACATCAAATCATTGGTGCGCAGGCGGTCGCGTCTCTTGCTGATTTTGATGTTTACAGTCTACCTAGCCAGTTACGCACAACCTTTTTGCCCTCGGATATCCATCATGTCTTCTGATAGAGTCATGTCAAGCTTCCCTCTCTCTCTCAATGGCGTCCAAACATCCCAGCACCCTCTACTCGAGAGAGCCGGTCGTCTAAATCCTCGCAACACGTACATCCAGAATGCGACGCGTCATTCTACTCCTCCTCTCCCCACATACTCCTTACCAAATCCACAGAAAACTGGTATTACCTGCGTCCCAGAATACGTCCGCCGAGACGATACCCTCTACTCCCTCTGTCTCACTGGAGAATTTGTCTTTTCGTCATGGGACCCCGGTTTTTTGGGAGGTACCGACTAGTTGAGGAGGATGAACCCAAGTTCCGACGACGCTTGGAGCCATACTTGGTGCTGCCCTCCTCAGCCGTAACATCATCCATCCCTACATCCATCTACTATGCTCGACTACTTACTTGACTCGCATCCGGAAAAACAGCCTCTATGTCGGAATTTCTTGACACCTAGACGTCTCCTACGAAGTCGAATTCTCCAGTCCGTGTTTCGATGATGTCGATGAAGCTGAAGGTCGGTTGTCAGGTCCTCTAAACCTAGTCGGATATAGTGATCAGGCTACCTCTCAAGCTCAGAGTCCGATTCTTCAACTCGTGCTGTGGGGACTCATAGTAAGCGGAAGATTTTTTGCACTCGAAAACTTTTGCCTGACGTGGATTGTTGGTGCGTCCACTCAGCACTTGGCCCTGAATTGCACGGACGTGTCCGCGTGTTGTATACGACCCTGGACTGGTCTGCGCTGCATCCTCGAAAGCATAAACACCGCGCAGAGAAACGCCGACCTTCGTCGATTCATCGCGGGTGAGACACAGGCTGATTAGATGCACAGTCTACCTGACGCGATGCAAAGACATCAACGCCTTTCTCACAATCCTTCTGCCCATCGGAAGTCTCTCTTTCCAGTTACAATGTCGTCATCGGAGAGGCGGTCATTTCGTTTGAACCCTTGCCTATTTTCCATCTACCTTGCCCATGACAAAGTTCATCGCGGAACCTGACAAGGGAGGCGCCTGCCAAATGCAAGGGAGGAGTCAGATCCGAGTGACCGACCTGCCTCCATCCATTTCCCATTGCCGCCTGCCTACACTCGGAATTCTATTTTCTCTCTGCCCCGCCTTCCTGGACCACAACGTCCACGAGACGCGCGCGAACGAGAGGAGGTAAAGTCCCTTCTCTCGCGCCCCAGACTATAAACATAAACAATCCACCTTTACCAATACCGACCTTGGCTATCAACGCTGACAACCCAACACGTCGTCTCCATTTCCGATGCGAACTAGTACTCCGTGTTCCTTCCCTTCCGTTCTTCTTGCAACCTCTTACTCCATCCTTCTCTGCGAGTATCATCAGAACGTACCCTTCTCGTTCCACTTCTCCCGACACCTGACTTCTATAACGAAACGCCAAGGCAGAGACTCCCAAAAGCATGCTGCAGAAGAGGAAGAATCGCTGTCGCCGCTCGACATCTCGGGAGCTATCCCTGCAGCAGAAGAAGTTGGCGTTAGACCTGCCTGTTCTTCAAGTTCTCAGGTTTTGTAGTCATTCCCTCCCCAGAATATATCCGTCTCCTTTTCTTCAATGACCATCTAAACGGAGGCGTGCCCAGGCCCCTCCCCATCCCACAAACCAAACCGCCTTGCGAGGATTATATATCTCTTTTCTCGCCTCTACCCTTTTTACTCGGACTCTATGCGGGAGACATCAGGTTATCGATGCGGCACCGCCACACACGTCATCCGCTTTGCGGGCGCGTCTCACAACTCTAGTCTCCATAAGGGACTATGTACCCATCGTCCCGTTCGGCAGACGAGTTCCTCAGAGGTCTCCCTCCCCTCTCCATGTACGCGTCACCTAGACACCTGTATATCCCTTACTACGGTGTACGCCCGTCCGCGGAGAATCAAAAGTCAGAATCACAAAAGGCCAATGTTACACACTTCAAAACACAAGTATGGACAAGAGTCCCTAGCTTCCTCCGTTACTTCCCCGTAAACCCCGACAAGTACGACTTGAACCGACGGAGTGTCTGCGCTTTGTCGACATTCCCAGGACGGACTTCTTTTGGCCAGGCGGAGATCAGAGTCAGATATCTTTTGATCAAGATGAGAAGCGTCTTCGTGTCGAGGTCGTCAATAAGCCTCACGGATGCTGAGAATTGCTAGGTGAGATAGGATCTTGGCCAGGTCCCGGGCCTTGGGGTTTAGAATGAGAAGAAATTGATTGGATAATAAGCATCTGCCTCCTGCGAAGCGAATAAAGTAGAATGATGGCCGCAGAATTCAATATCAAATTCAACTTCAGATTCAAGCTCAATATAGGATGAAGATCAAGTTTAACATTTTGAGTTTTAAAGTTCGCCCACTGGCAACTGGATGGATCCCCAAAATCAAAAAGGGTCCATGGTGATGGAATTTGTCCGCAGAGACAATACTCGCATCAAGCAAGCGGTGGAATAGGGCTGGTATATTTCCGCCACCCCTGAATTCGTCTTTCGCGTCAACATCAGCGCGCCAAAACCTTGAACCTTGATTCTCCCCATACACCTTTGATAAGTCTATCCCGTCTCTGGGACATCAGCGCCAGCGCCAGCGCTCAACCTTCGAATGAGTAGTAGCACAAATCGCGGTTAGTTCATGCCGCGTTCCCTCGTTGAATTTTATTGGAGTTACTGGTGACTGTATGAGCCATCGAAACAGAGATGGTTGGCTGTGGTTGACATGCGTTCTTATAGCTTCGAGCGACGATATCAGATCTTCGTCTTCTGCAACATGCTTTTGGAAGTTCCGTGCTGTAGCATTTTGTAATAAAGGTAAGGTGTTGGGACAGGTAGAACGAGAAAGGTACGTTCCGGCGAGATAACCTGGTCCTGGCGAGTGGCTTGACGTAGTGGTTGACGCGAAAGACAAATTCAGGGGTGGCGGAGATATACCGGCCCTATTCCCCGCTTGCTTCTGACCCTGATGGCCTCTCTCTTCCGCGCGTACAAGTCTGTCCTCCTTCCTCTCTCTCCCGCTCCCACTAAGCAAATGACAGCGCGCTCCTCATCCGGCGGCCGATGCTCACCCAGTGCGGCACCGCAGCCGTCCTCTTCGGCACCGGCGACATCATCGCCCAGCAGCTCATCGAGAAGCGAGGCCTCCGACGGCACGACGTGCGTAGCCCCCCTGCCCTGGCCCCCTCGCTGCTAACCCGCCCCGCAGATCACCCGCACGGTGCGGCTGACATTCTACGGCGGCGCGCTGTTCGGGCCGGTGATGACATGGTGGTACCAGTTCCTCAACCGCATCCAGTTCGCCTCGCCGACGCGCGCCATCGTGTACCGCGTGTGGCTCGACCAGGCGGTGCTCACCCCGTTTGCGGTCGGCGCGTTCTTCACGTGCATGTCCGTGCTCGAGGGCGTCCCGCAGGAGGCGTACCCGCGCATCCAGGCCGCCTACGTCCCAACCATCCTCCGCAATTGGGGCGTCTTCATACCCACCCAGATCATCAACTTTGCCCTCGTCCCGCACCATATGCGCTTTGTGGTGGTCAGTGTCGTTAGTTTGTTCTGGAGTGCGTGCTTTCGTTTTCTTCGTGGTCTGGTGCTGACACGTGAGTAGACACGTACCTCAGTGCGGTGAATGCGCGTCAGGCACAGCTGGAGCAGGAGGAGAAGGAACACGAAAAGGTGCCGATGAAGATAGTATAGAGGTATGCCCTCGTCATCGACGTGTGCTTATCGTAGAGTCTCCTAGACACTTGTATATCTCTGCCGTTATTTCTCGCACGCCCAATCACAAGGAAACGACCTGGCATGGCACTCCTCACGAATACCATCTTACACTCCACACCCAACGACCAGTCGCCCCTTCAATGAGCAAAATGGAGGTCAAAGTTCTAGAGCGCCTATCGATATCTTCTGAGATAACTTCTCTAGGCATACGTGTCATTCCAAGCGCTGTCGGTCAGACTGCGCACTTGTCGACAGCCCCCTTTCCTAAGAAATCATCATCGCCTCTCACGTGCTGGAAACCGCGAGCTCAAGCCCACAGTTGGAGCGCCCGTCTCGTGAGACCACCTATGGAGTAACGGTAGCACACGAATTACCCGTTTCGTGCCTGCCCTTCCTACATTGATATCTGGAAACAAGGAATACATCGGATATGGTGTAACGGCTAACATTGCCGCCTCTCATGAGTGGGCGTGTTCTCCTCTTTATACGCGGCAGCTCGGGGTTCGATTCCCCGTATCCGAATAGTTTGACCCAGATCTATGTTTTAAACCTTTTATATTCCGAAGAGTTTAACAGTTTATGAGATATCCGACATCTGGAGGGTGGTCAGTGCCCTAATAAGCCTGGGAACCTCCCGTGCGCTTGGTGGCTTTCTTTTCTGGCCACCAGTTTCTCTTAGTACTATGACGAAGAGCAAGAGATGGGTGTAGACAGGCAATTTCCATATTTACCTTTGGGAATCGGTGGTTTCGAGCTGCTGTTCTAGAGAGACATTTTGATTCCAGGAGCTACTACTATTCCACACCCGACGCGTCATGCCTCCCTCGTAAAGGGTTCCGACAAAAGAGAGTAAGGAGCCGTCGTCAACTGATCCGACATGTGTTTGAAGCCCAAAAACACAAGTTGAATGGCACATTATTCGACGCACTCTCACTACTTCCTGAAATCCCAGACTTCTCCCGATCAGACCAGGATGTACCTTTAGGGTGCTCTTAAGTTCACTGCTAGGAAGTTGTCGAGGCGCTTGTGACTGAAGTGGAATGTATTTAGTATTGGCGTTTGGTACACTTAGAGATATGTATTTCCGGCATATGCACATGCACCATTTGAGCGTACGGCAGCTAGCATTGTTCTGTGAATGACTTACTAGTTGGCAATCATCGAAGGAAGTATTCTCTGCATCCAAGGACCTTCCGAGTCCTCCTGTGTCCTAGAAAGTCCGGATGATTTTTTCGCATAGCCTTGGATCCGACAAGCGTTTTCGCATTGGCCCTTAGTACTAAGGACAAGGTAATCCTAAATCCGCCTACATATCTCCCGACTGTTTCCCATCGAGTTCATCCAGTAAGTCACCTTAGATCAGTGATAGCCGCTCGTTCAGTACTTAGTCCAGTGATATTGAGTTACATACTGATATGATTCAACGGGTGGAGTCAATTCAGCGGGAAGTCGAGTCGTGTGTAGATAACATAGTTAGCCAGTGTATACACGCACATCACCTTGATCCATAGGGGGTAATTCTGCCCCCAAACGGTGTACGGTGCCCTAGATCTGGAGGTACGGTCGAACCCTTGTTTCCGGTAAGAATGGTAAGGTAGGTCGCAGGTGGGAGAAAGAAGTGAAGTTTTCGCTAATTCATTGTTTTGAGTGGAGGCAGAAACCATTACGGTCGTTGAAAGTACGCGTTCCTCCTACTTCAACTTGGATTGGCGCACATTCACACGTGGTGGTCGATGAAGAAAAAAAACTCAACACCCGCTCCAGAACAAACTAATCACCACGAGGCATATATGGAACGGGGACAAAGTTGATGATCCGAGTAGGTATAGAGACACCGCGACTTATGTAGCCGGTATGCTTCCTGTGGGATGTCCTCGAACACGAAGATCCAGGCGAAGAATGCGCCAACGGCAAACGGGGTGAGCACGACTGGAGGGAAAGGTTACGCATGTACATCTGTCGAGTACGCAAATCCTTAGTCTATCGCTCCCATGACATCAAAGGATCATGACAAGAGGCGTACCAAAAGGCATCTCTAGCGCCCTCCGTGGGGGAGTCTTCAGCCCAGCTTTGAATGCAAGTTGAGAACTCGACCTAACGCAAACAGCTTGGGTTTCTGCTACTCTGGACTGAGAGTTTGAAATCGACATACGCTCAGATGCGACTGTCCAGAGAAGAAATGTGGATGAATACGAAGAAGTGGAGACTAGAGCCGTCCGCGCACGGTTTTCCGGGCCCTTCAGCCAGCCGACGGTGTTATATGTGACGCTAGATAACGAGAGGTACGCCCTTCAGAGGACGTGTTGTAAGCAGTGCTGAAGATCGCGAATGTGAGCCGGACGATGTGAGGAGTGTTCATTAGGAGGAAGGGACAAGCCATTAACTTGAAGGAGAGAAGCAAGCAGGGCGGCCCGGTATCCGCCGCCGCCGTCCTGAATTTGTCGCGTTAAGGTTCCCTCTAGTCCGAACGGACCCATTGTCACGGAACCCCAGCATGGGAGACCTGTTAGAGGGAATGCGTCACATACAAAGGAAGAAGTCCTCGAATCTAGCTCGATTTGTCTTCATGTAGTATTGTTCATAAACTGAACGACATCTTCATCTGCGAAGAACGCGCCAATGGCAAACTGGATAAGCACGACTGGAGGGAAGGGTTACGCACGTGCACCTGTCGAGTATGCAACTCCTTAGCCTATCGCTCCCATGAGACACCTGACATCAAAGGATCATGACAAGAGGCTTACCGAAAGGCGTCTCTAGCGTCATTTCGACCTCCGTGAGGGAGTATTCACTCCAGCTTTGAATGCAAGTTGAAAACTCGACCCAGCGCAAACAGTGGTTTCTGGCACTCTGGACTGAGGGTTTGAACGTAACATTGAAATCGGGTGCGACTGTCCAGACGAGAAATTCGGATGAATACGAAGAAGTGGAGACTAGAGCCGTCCGCGCACGGCCCTTCAGCTCCATATTCCAGCCGACTCCATTATATGTGACGCTAGACAACGAGAGGTACGCCCTTCAGAGGACGTGTTATGAGCAGTACTGAAGATCGCGAATGTGAACCGGACGATGTGAGCAGCATTTATTAGGAGGAAGGGACAAGCCATCAAGGAGGAAAGCAAGCAGGGCGGCCCGGTATCCGCCGCCGTCCTGAATTTGTCGCGTCAACCCGTCCAGCTCGTTTTTTGTGCCGTCATCGCTTTGCCATTGAACAGACTCACTACTTGCGTTGTGGGATACGACCGAGTTGTTGGCGCAGGGTAGATGTAACGTTACGTCTCTTGCCTGCAGTCTACCTGACCAGTTATACACCACCCTTCTGCCCTCGAAAACCTATCATGTCCGAGTCTTTCGAGGGTAATGTCAAGGTTCCCTGTAGTCCGAACAGACCCATCGTCACAGAACCCCAGCATGGGAGACACCTGTTCAAGGGAATGCGTCACATACAAAGGAAGAAGTCCAACGAAGAGAACGCACCGTATTCGTTGGTTGCGAGTACTTATGTGCACAAAAGAAAAAACAGTAACATTCGCAAGCAACAACTATATAAGAACGGATAAACGAAGCTATCAAGGGAGTAAAGACGTAAGAAATGAAGAATGAACTTGTGAGTAGTCCGTCTAAGCATCGGGGACAGTAACGTCCGAGCCCACATCACGACCCGGCCAGATCGTAGCACCATACCAGTCGCTATCATCCATATCGGGCTGTTCAAACCCAGCGGGAGGAAGCCCATTCAGAGTCTTCCAAGACCCATCAGTCGAATAAACCCCCGACGTCCCATCATCGTACGCAACCAGCACACTCGCCGCGAGGTAGACCCTATCATTGGCTCGAGCACTCGTCCCATTGACAGCGATGAGGTTCGTGTCCCCTTCCAACACCGGGATCGAGTAGGCCTGCATCTTCGTCCAGCCCGACCCACTACCGACGTTCTTCCCGTTGACGTAGAGCGTATACGCGTCCTCCCTGGAGAACAACTTGAGTGAGTGGGGTAGTTGATCAATGAGGAGGGCATGGGGAGACGTACGCGGAGAGAACGACTTTGCCGCAGACAGCGGCTTTCCCATAGGACGAAGTGATGGTCTTCCGGAAGGGCCTCTGACCGAGACCGTTAGCGCTCCCGCTCGAAACGCTCTCGTTCGTCTGGATCCAATGCACCCCGGTCATGTTCAAGGCGGGAGGAAGAGGAGGCGACTTCCAAGGGGTGCTTTCCGTAGGGCCCTCTGATACCACGGGGGTCCATGCTGTATCATTATAGCTGGGGCTGGTCCATCCACCGGGAGGATCAGCTTTCAGGGTCTTCCAAGTCTCGTCAGTAACGATCGTTTCGGTGGTACCATCCGAATAGTCCACAAGCATGGTACTGATAAGCCCAGCTGGTCCGCCGACGTTCCCTCCAGCGATGGCAACAGTGTTATGGCCTTCTGGATCCAAACCAACAGTGAAGACGTAGGATGACACGTAGGGGGCGGTGGATTGCCAGCAAGCACCCGATCCAATCTCTCTTCCATTGACGAAGAGTGAATAGTGATCGTCGCTAGGTACGGCTGAGTACATGCGCACGTGAATAATTGCGGGATGGACTTACCAGGATAAGAGGATCGTCGCGCACACGGGACATTTGGTGCTGGAGGACGGGATCGCCTTGCGGAATGGCCGCACCCAGTCGGGCGCGACGTCGGACGATCCGGTCTGCTCTCCCGTCCAGATCCACGAGGAATTGGTAAAGTCGAGGACGGGCGCAACATCGCGGGCATCCAACGATCTTACGTCTATATAGAAATGGTTGAGCTAGCAGGTAGCGCATCATACAGCGCAACTGACCTGCGCCACCAGTGGGCTTTGCGTTCACGATGCCAAAAAGGGCGGGTAACAGGAACAAAACTAGGAGAGCGTCAGCCATACGAGCAGAAGAAGATAGAGTTCGGCTCTCACTCTTGGAGAACATCTTCGATAGAACTGGGGTAGAACTCTGTTCGATGGTCATTTTCAGCCGGATTTCGAGTTCTTTTATACGAGAGATGATTCCCAAAAACGTCCTAGACACAACAGTGAATGCATACCGTCGAGCTGCCAAGCACGGATTGACAAGACCGACTAGAGGATTGTCTTCTCTTCTCTTTGATCAACCCCGTCGCGCTATACTAGCACTAGATGCAAGTATTCGCGTCAATCCACTCGTACCGACAGGCTGGAGCACACATTGAATAGGTCAGTGACGCCCGGATTCGGGTTGTTCATTCTTTCCGTGCTGTCATTTCGGGCGGACTCCAGATTTGAAGCGAAGGAAACCTTCTTGTACCGCGCCAAAGAAGTTGGACATTGAATGTAACCAGTGCGAGTGTCAGCCAAAACAGAGCATAAAACGAATGATGCGTATGTACGGTTCTTGAAGGGGCATGCCGTACGTTGCTGATAGGCGTCCGAGCAAAATGACGGCGTGACTGTAATTCAAGGAGAAGGACGGTCAGTGACATGGCTTTTTCGCTTTCACAGACAGGTTTCACCGTATTGGCCGGAGCGCCTAGTTAAGAAGAGGAGTTCAGTATTATGCAGCACCGACTGTCTGGGCATTAGTACAGTAACAGAGAAGCTGAGGAAAGAGACAGGCATCTTGAACCAAGCAGACGTGCGTGATCGGCAGTCGAACCTTTTTCCATCACGATTAACTCTTTGTAGTACATGATAGAGAAGATTTTCTGAGACAGTTCGGTTTATTAGGGTGGTCCTGTGATGTCTCGAACCAGGGAAAGGGGCTCGAAAAGTAAGGAAAAAAGGTCGAAGACTTGGAAAGGGGCCAGTGCGGGAGTCACTGCTACACGTGAATACCATGTGATAGACTCGCACATGATTTTCCGACGCGACCAAGACACGTCGTCCGTTAGTTATCGGTACCGTACGCTTCCTGCCAGTGCTTATTAACATAGTCTTGCTGTAGGACCCCCAATATCCCTATAGAGTTCGGTACGCCAAAATCGCCCGTTTCGAAAATGTGTCCGAACTTTTTGTTCTGACCTCTAAAAAACCACGAAAAATCACTATATTTGTGGATGACATCTCCAGCACGGCTCATGTGAAGGATTTCCACGGTACATGAATGGAGGCGCAGATATCTTGCGTTAGGAAGGGCAATGCTGCGACAGCGAGACTCCAGCGGCTAGGTATCCAAGGAATGGTTGCAGAAGATCACTAGTTCAGGGGGCGAAGATGACCAAGTCCACATGTCTGTCGACGACCAGGAGTAAGTTTTTAGGCGGTACTCGTCCTTATTCTATCCCATGGATCAGTCTAATACCATTTTCTAAAGCAAAATTCGAAAGTAATCGAAGAAGCGGTGAATATCTATTTGAAGGGCGAGACCGTTGTTGAGCATGGCGAGCGTTGACCGCAAGCCACGGACTAATTTTAGATTACCGGCACTTACCTTTTTAGTTATATTTTTTTTGTCGTGACATCTCAGTGTTCAACCAACGTCTTCACACTGAGATGTACGTATATACTCATTATATCTCTACTATACTGTTGCTAATCGTACCTATAGAAATACTTCATACTCATACATATTCTATAGGTACAGCAGTGTTCAACCAACGTCTTCACACTGAGATAAATACTTCATACTCATACATATTCTATAGAATCGTCTTCCCTCTCGCAAACGTGTCTTCCCTTCGCGTACGACCCGGTCCACTGCTCAAGAGGTTATGGGCCCCGGCGATATGAATACAACCTCCACAGTGAAGCTTCTCAACCTGCCCCGGCTCAAAGATGACGGGAGCAACTGGATCCTCTACAAAGAGCGAATACCCAACGCGGCAACCTCAAAGGGACTAAAACGTCACCTTACTGGAACCGCAAAGAAGCCAGCTGAACTCACTGAGAGTAATGGAGACTATTACAAGCCGGGAGAACTTGCACCACTGTCTGACGACGAGCTCGAAAAACACCTCAAGCTCCAGGACGAGTACGATCAGAAGGAGGCCTCAATGCGAGAGATCTTTTACGAGACGGTCTCAAACTCTACGTTCATGCAAATAAAAAACCAGCCGAGTGCAGCGCACGTATGGGGTGCAATCATAGCCATTTTCGAGACCAAAGGGGACCTTGTCCAGCAGGATCTCATCTCGCAGTTGCAAAACACTCATTGCCCAGAGGACGGTGATGTCCGTGCACACCTCGCAAACATGCAACGCATGGGTGAAGAACTCGCTGGAATGGGTACAATGATCACCGACCAGTCATTCTGCACATATATCCGACAATCCTTACCTCCCAATTACCGCCCAGTCCTGAAGACACTCAGCGTAGCATCCAAGATGGCCAGCAAGCCAGTAACAAGCGCTGTCCTTATCCAAGAAATCTTGGAAGCTGCCGACGAGATGAGAGTCGAAAAGAATATTGATGAAGGAGTACAAAACTCCGCTCTTGCAGCAAGTGCTAGGGCTGCAAAGGACAAGGGAAAAGGAAAGGGAAAGGGAAAGGGAAAGGACCCAAAGGATAAGAAAAAGAAGCATTGCACAAACTGCGGAATGGACAACCACGTTGTAGATGACTGCTACCGTGAGGGAGGAGGCAAAGAGGGCCAAGCACCTTGGGACCAGAAGAAGAAGAAAAACGGCAACTCAGCCAATGTTGCAGGCCAGTCCTCGAGTTCTGAAGTCAAAAGCTACGGCTTCGCTACAATAACTGATGACAAAAACATGGAACTCATTGCCACAACTGACTGTCAAGCCCAGGCCGAAGCATTAGCTGCCTCAGGCATACCCTATGATGGCGAACTTGTTGACATGGGAGCTAGCCGCCACTTCTCACCTGCACGAAGTAAAATGATCAACTTCATGGACATCAAGCCGACACCCATCCGCACTGCCGATGGACATTCATTCAATGCCACCGGCAGAGGAGACTATGTCACGTACCTGCCAATGGGTCATGGAAAGCCGGCAACTAAGGTCACCCTCTACAACACATACTACTCCCCACACCTAGCATTCACGCTAATATCAGTCAGCTGTCTCGATACAGCAGGCTATTCACTTACAGTTGAAGACGGAAACTGTTACATCAAAACTCCAAAGCCCGACAGACATGTCATCGGGATCGTGCCCAAAGTCAATGGACTCTACTGCATACAGGGCTCCACCAGCAATCACCATAGCAAACCCCTCGCAGCAGCCGCCGCTATCCCTCAAATCAGCATCTCACAGTTCCATCACATAATGGGACATGCGAGCCACGATTCCCTGAAGCAGAGCATACGTAACGGGGAGATTATTGCCCCCAACGTCAACTTAAACTCTGAACCAGAGTTCTGCTCAGCATGCATACAAGCCAAACCTGCGACAAAACCGTTTCTGAACCATAGTGACAACGAGTCAGCCAAGAAATATGGCGACAAGGTCACAGGAGACGTATGGGGACCAGCCGAAGTGAAATCTATCGGCGGCTCCAGCTACTTTGCACTATTTAAGGATGTCGCAACAAGGGAGCGTCTACCATACTTCATGAAGAAGAAATCGGAGACGTTACGCTGCTACAAGGAGCATGAGGCTTGGATGAAAGCTCAACGTGGAGTAGATGTCGTGAAGATATTTGGGTCTGACCGTGGAGGAGAGTTTACAAGTGAGGAGTTCAAACGACACCTGAAATCTGCAGGAACAATACGTCACCTCAATGTTCATGACTCACCATCCTCAAACGGAATGACGGAACGAGAAATGCGCACCGTGCTTGAAGGTGCCCGAGCTATGATAATCGCAGCAGGGATGCCCAACTACCTGTGGGCCGAAGCTGTAGCATACCACTGCTGGCTGAGAAACCGGCTCCACCACAGCGCTCTCGCCGACAAAAAGATGACCCCACATGAAAAGGCTACTCAAAAGAAGCCCAACATGTCCAATCTGCACGAATTCGGGTGCACTGTCTGGGTGAAGCAACTCGGACGGGGAAAATTACAGCCACGCGCTGATCCTGGCCGATTTGTGGGGATTGATGACGAGTCAAAAGGCATCCGGGTCTATTGGCCTGGAAAGCGTCGTATCAGCGTCGAGAGAAATGTCTACTTCAATAAAGATGAAGACACGAGCACAGAAACCGTCAAAATTGAGGGAGAGTATGAAACAATTATCAATCCTGACGGATTCCATGCTACTGACGACACTCGCAACAACCCAAAAGAGACCAAAAACAAGCAAAACGAACCTGCCGCACCACAAATACCCCCCACAGACACCCAAAATCCTTCAGAAAACCCGCCGTCACCACTATCACCCTTAACAACCCCACCATCAAGTCCGAATCTTGCACCGCACCAGCAAAGAGTCCAGATTGAGGACATTCCTGATGAAGATGACCCCCCAGCTCGACCCCAACGAGGCTCACGCAAACCAGAGGGCTTCTACAATGTCAACCGAATGTCGAAGGCTGCTGGCATCACCGCATGTGTTCTTGAAGATGATGGGAGCCTTGAACCAAGCGGAATGGACTATGAGATAAGCGACGAAGAGTGGTTTGCCAACATAGTTGAAGAGGCACTGGTCACAACCAACGGAGAACCAGATTCCATACAGGAAGCAATGAGGGGACCAGAAAAACGGGAATGGAAGGACGCAGTCGAGAAGGAACTAAGCCAAGTTGAAGGCTTACGTACATACGACATAATCCCCACTCCACCTGGGGTCAACATCGCCAAAAACAGGTACACGTTTCGTCTCAAGAAAGATGATCAAGGCCGTATCGTACGATATAAGGCCAGGCTCGTCCTAAAGGGGTTCTCTCAAATTTACGGTGTTGATTTCCATGAAACGTTTGCCCCAACAGTTCACCTAACTACCCTACGTGCACTGCTGTCTGTAGCCGCTCAGAAGGATGCCGAAATACACCAAGCAGACATCAAAAATGCCTACCTCCAAGCCGACCTCCACGAAACCCTGTATATGGAGCTGCCGCCAATGTACGAGGACTTCAGGGAAATCCCTGACAGACTCAAGGGAAAAAAGGTATGCTGTAAACTGCGTAAGCCATTGTACGGAAGTAAACAGGGCGCGCACGAGTGGTACCAGAAGCTGAAACGAGTATTCCTCGCTCTCGGATACTCTATATGCCAGGCCGACGAAGCAGTGTTCTATAAATTTAGCAAGGACAGGTACACCATCGTTGCTGCTGCTACAGATGACTTCACCATCGTTGCTGCTGCTACAGACGACTTCACCATCATTGCCGACTCCAAAGAGGCAATAATGCTCATCAAGAAGCAGCTCAGAGAGCACTTCGAGATGACCGACCTCGGTGAGATCAAATGGCTGCTAGGTATCAGTGTACACTGCAACCGCAAGGCCAGGACCATCACCCTAGGCCAACATGCATATGTCGACAGCATCGTTGAATGGGCCGGCCAAAGCGAAGCTAGAGAAATCGTCACACCCATGGAGCCAGGAATCGATCTGAGCTACGACTCACCTTCGGTATCCACCACCATACTCCCAAAGGCCCAGCATTCCCTCTATCGCGAGGCAATCGGCCGTCTCATGTACGCATCCCTCGCTACACGACCTGATATCTCCTATGCCGTGTCAACACTGTCCCGATACATGCAGGAGCCAAGGACTACCCACTGGCATGCCATCCTGCGAGTATTCAAGTACCTAAAAGGAACCCGGGACTTCAGTCTTACTCTCGGAGGAAAGAGCACGCACGTTACAGGCTATTCCGATGCAGACTGGGCTCAGCAGATGCACAGGCACTCAATTTCGGGCTACTCCTTCTTCATAGGGAGCGGAATCATATCCTGGAGCTCTAAGAAGCAACCAGTCATCACTCTGTCCAGCACTGAGTCCGAATATGTTGCCCTAACACATGCATCAAAGGAGCTGATATGGATAAGAAAGCTACTCACCGAATTGATCCACCCATTTGCCCAGCCAACCACACTCTTCTGTGACAACCAAGGTGCCATTGTACTCTCCAAAGACTCCACCTTCCATGCACGAACGAAGCATATCGATGTCCAGTTCCATTTTGTCAGACAGACTGTATCCAAATCTCAGAGCAAGATCAAGTACTGCCCAACAGACGATATGATTGCAGATGCATTCACCAAGCCTCTGAAACGGGTCAAGCTTGCCCGATTTCGTGCGCTGATGGGTCTTGCACCTTCCGATGGCTAGCGATCAAGCTCGAGGGGGAGTGTTGAGCATGGCGAGCGTTGACCGCAAGCCACGGACTAATTTTAGATTACCGGCACTTACCTTTTTAGTTATATTTTTTTTGTCGTGACATCTCAGTGTTCAACCAACGTCTTCACACTGAGATGTACGTATATACTCATTATATCTCTACTATACTGTTGCTAATCGTACCTATAGAAATACTTCATACTCATACATATTCTATAGGTACAGCAGTGTTCAACCAACGTCTTCACACTGAGATAAATACTTCATACTCATACATATTCTATAGAATCGTCTTCCCTCTCGCAAACGTGTCTTCCCTTCGCGTACGACCCGGTCCACTGCTCAAGAACCGTTTGATGGGTCATCAATGTAATCTGCCAAGTTCTGCAACTCCTCAGGAGGCGCCACCATATGGTTCCATAGGATGTCCCACATCACTCGCCCGAGGTAATGAGGCTTGAAAGCGAGGGGCAACAGATCTAGGTCTCTAAGACGAGGGTATTGAGATTTGATACTTGCGGTCTGACCCAGTTCAAGGTAGAGGGATCCAAGGGAAACGGAAGAAGTCTCCGAATCCGACGAGTCGTATCCTGATGAAGACAGTGAATCGCCTTGTAGAGTATCTTGTGCAATGCGTTATTGTTCATCGCGCGCTGATAGTGAGGGTCCAGCCTCAGAGCCAGAGAGAAGACGGGGAGTAGGCATATAAAAAACTAGATGTAAGAGACCTGGAGACCTAGAGCTCAAAGCCAAAAAGGAAAGGCGGAGACGATGGTTAAAGCGAAGAATGGTGGTCCGGCTTTTCGCGAAAGTTGGCGAACTAATAAGGGAAAAATGATGAGGCGAGAGGGGAGAGAGTAAAATGAAGGATACTGACAGCGTAGACATTCAAGACGGAGATATAGGATGGCGCCATGAGGAGATACTGGATGAACGAGGTGATCATATGCCAAGGTTCGAACTACGCGAATGAGACAAAAGACCAACACAGAGGATTCGACGACAACTTACAAAGATCAAACTCGAGATCAAGTACAACCCAAGCGTAGCTAACAGCGAAAGCACGATGTTTCTGAAGATTGAATTCGAAAACAGGTCGTTCAAGCTAGTTCCTTCGGACTTTGATAGGGTTTCAATCCCTTTGAACGCAAGGAAGAAAGCCACGAACTAACAAGACGGGCATGAGAAGCCATGCATTTGGAAGAGGGGAGAGACATACCGTCATATACACTGTGATAAATGCGAAACCAATGAAAGCCGCGGTGTACCCCCATTTACTTCCCTGTGGCCGATTTCCCAACGCAAGAAGGTAACACATTATCAAAAGACCAAGGTAAACGTAGTTAATGATCACATTAAACACGTGAATCCCTTTGAGACCAAAACTATCGTCCTCCATAGCATCAGAGAGGATGACGAATGCAATGTAATAATTAGCCTAGAGAAAACTATTAGTGTTAGGCATCCAGTGGTCGATGGGCGTGTACTCACCAGAGCGAACCAACTGAAAATCAAGTTGAAGGACTGATAAAACATCTCCACATGTATCCAGAATTTGCGCAAGAACGTGTGCGAGCTCCGATAGATATAGTAGAAGTGGAGAGTACTAAACACAGCGGCGAAGAAGGAACCGTTGAGCCATCGACGACGTTGGGATATCAATTCCGGAACCTGTAAATTGTCTGAGTATGTCGTCGAAGCTTATACGGTAAGATCCCTACCGTATCGGGTACATCGGTGACAGCGTAGGCTGACTTGACATAGTGAAGAATCCAGGCTCCGCCCCGTTTCGATACCAGTTCCCAACAAAGGATCTACATAGTTGTTAACTTAGAGTCATGCACAGATATAGTAATCACACATACATGATCCTCAGCGAGATACATATTCGCCGTGAAGATATCAGCTCCGGCACCATGCTACAGGACAATATTAGCACTCGAAGATCAACTTGTGGGTGTTCTTACCATCTTCTCTCCGAGGAAATACTTTTGTAACGGCCCTTCGCCTCTAGTATCGTTCTGTAGAGCAATGTACCGATATGCACTGAACGCTCCGGTGATGTAACCAAAGACAGACTCTACACCATCATATTAGAGAAAACCAATGAAGATCGAGAAGATGGGTACTGACAAGATCTTGTCAAGGATGTTGGGCATTTTATACTCAAAGTTCTGAGCAGCGACTACAGCCAAGGTAAAAAGTCTCGGCGCGTCAGTTTACTGTGGTGCCCACCCAACGGATTGATGAGGTCCCGACCCCACTTGCCCTTCAGTGCAACGGTCTCGTCGCATGCGCCCCCGACATTTGATTTAATATCAAAGGCCTAAACGTCCGATGAGGTTTAAACAACAACAATGCGGTGACCAAGACTCGCCTTCCACAAGTGGTAGATACTGGCGCATGGCAATACCCGGCTAGAGAAACTGTCGGCAATTACCGTTACTCGGCACAGTTCCATGCCGAGGCCTTTATGCGGAAGATTTGTTATATATGTCGCATCCTCCGAGGTCAACCACGATGCCTTGGCCAGACAAAGTCCTCCGCCAGTTTGCAGCCACTCCTCCCAATCCTATCGAAAATGAATATCACGGCGCTTACAATAAGCTTCTGAACACCCTCTTCCCACCGGACACCGATTTCACTGTTGTGCCGCAGTATTTGGAAACAAATTCGCTGAAAGGGGCCGATTTTATTGTCATGTTCGAAATACTCCTTCACAATAAGCCAGTCCTTATTCTGGAGTTGCAGAAGCCATCCCACATCATGTATAGTTCAACGCGCCAATTGGCCGATGACCAGATTCGACAGCGCATGGGAGATGTCAGTGGTGAGCGAGCTATACTCCCAGAACGATGTAGACCTCTCACTCGTTGGAAACTAGGACAGTGCCCTATTCCGACGTTGCACGGCATCAGTGCGATAGGGACTCGATTGTGCTTTTATCGTTTGGATCTCAATCAGGCTCACCTCCAAATCATACCACCCGCCATTCCACGTGACCCTCGGTATATAATTGATACCGCGCCAGAAGAGCGTTGGGATTGCAGCGTTTTGGATGTCCAGGGAGAGGCGAAGCTCCGTGCTGTGGTGGATGAGATCAAGCAGGCATGTGCGCTGATTGGAAATTGAAACTGATATGAAATTCGTGTTTCCAAGTTTTCAGGTCCTTTTTGTACTACATAGCCTCCCTTCGACCAAATGTATGTGTATTATCCATGACGCGAACAAGATAGTGTTAATCATCATCTTCATAATCATATTTATACACCCCAAGAGCCAACACACGCACCATTGATGACCTGGACGTTTCGCGGAAGGTAGCTTAAAGCAAAATTAAAGGAGCGTATGAGAGGGTACAGACTTAGCACCCCAGCACCCCGAAAAGTGCCGTCTTCTGGCGGTGTATCGTTTGGAAGTACTGTGTCCTGCTTGGGGGTGACAAGAGAGGATAAAGGAAGGACTCGGAGGAGGATGGGCTCTGCCTCGAAGAGGCGAAGAATGTCCCATACAAATTTTGCGATTAAATCGGTACAATCGTGCTGGAAGGAAGTAAGTTTTATTAGCAATTTATTAGACGTCGGTGCTCCTGAACAGAAATGTAACAGCAAGCTGTCTACTTTGCTGCTACGGGACCGAACCTACCCTATACTTTGCCGCTATGGTTAAGCCCCGTCATGAGTAACCCCCTCACGGCCTCAGCAATAGGGAGGTGAGAATATAGTAGTAACACGGAAGAAGGGGCCACAGCGCATCAGAAGTATTGTGACCAACCCTCCTTCGCATGATAGCTTCGCGACGGAATTACTTATGAACAGAACACAGATGAGGGGGCCATAGTGCAGAAGCTTTGTGGCAACCATCTTTCGTCGTAGCGCAGTAGCGCTAAATGATGGAACGATATGAGTCAAAGCGGAGGAGTTGGGACGTCCTGCAGCAGTAGAAGCGTCGCAACCCCTGGGCCATCATCCGGGGTCTTTTGTGTACCAGCCATCGGAAAAGGCGCTCCTTGGTCAACATGCAGCACCGCACAACACACTCAAGAGACCATTCGAGTGAGAAAGGGCAAGATTTGACAGCCGCGAGTATTGATGATGGTGAGTGAAGAATTCTACAGCTGGAGAGTTCGGAAAGACCACTGAGCCCTGGGTCCAAGTCCGAGCTTTGGGAGTAGCTAAATACCACAGAAAGTGCTAGTCTCTCCCATCAGCTTGATGATCCTTTATCATTCTTAAAACTCAACTCAATGCACCTTCCAGTGTAGGCGCGCTCCAGTTGCAATTCTCATTCACAAGTGCATGGGTTTCCATTAGCAGAATTCATCATATGCAAAACTAGGATATGAATGTTCTTCTACATATCGATAACAATAATGATGATAATAGCCATTCCTAATACCGACACATACTTACGTTCACCCAGCCATCCGTTTATATCCTCCTCTTCGAAGCATCTGCCAGAAAAGTAACAATAACAGTAACAATGACAACGATGGCAGTCTGATTCTGATTGTGATTCATACGGACTACATTGAAGACCAAGCAGACGTCAGTCCCAGACTGGACATACTAGGACGCATCTTCTCAATTGTCCTGAACCCTTCATCTCCCCCACGAATGAAGAGCATATGCCTCCTCGGACTGGAAAGAGGATACACGCAAACATACTTACCCAGCCTCGTACAAGAAGATCCTTTCCATACCCAAGCACGCGTACATTAAGACATAAATAGGTCGTCAGTCAAACAAGGTTCGTTAAATACCAGCACAGCGAAAAAGAAACCCCTCCCCAGTCTACTCTACTCTCCAGCAAACAGACGAATGATCAAATACGTCGTCGCTCCCACAAACCTCACAACTAAGCGAAAGAAAGTGTCAGAAAGGCAGAGAAAGAAAGGAAGAGAGACATACAAGCAAGCGCAGCAACAGAGAACAACAAGAACGACATATACCCTTTGACGCTATTCGCAGCACCCGAATCAGACGCTTTGTTATTCGCAGTCCTGAAAAGAAATCGTTCAATACAGGCACGTCAAACCGACCAGTCAACATACACAATGGCCGCTCCCAAGAGCGCATTCGATAGTGTCCACGCAAGAAGGACATTGGTCCTGAACGTCCGGTAATAGTCCTCCTGGTGCGTCGACGCATCCGGCTTACTATCCACCTTTGGAGGCTTCGTCCTCAACACATGCAGCGCATCATCATATGCCGCGTTCCGCTCCTCCGGCGTCGTCGGCGCAGCAACCGACACCTCATTCGTATCCGACTCCTTCTTCACTACACCGAGGTCCGTGCTGACTTTGTTATCGCCCTTGGTTCCCCATGAGACGTCGTGGACGTTAGCAAACTAATGAAGAGTCAAGTTAACGCGAGGAGAGGGGGGGGGGGAGAAGGGAAGGGGTAACTCACAGCATAGACGTTCAAGACGGAGATGTAGGATGGCGCCATGAGGAGATACTGGATGAACGAGGTGATCATGTGCCAAGGTTCAAACTACGCGAGTGAGACAAAAGACCAACACAGGGGACGCGATGATGACTTACGAAGATCAAACTCGAGATCAAGTACAACCCAAGCGTAGCCAACAGCGAAAGCACAATGGTTCTGAAGATTGAATTCGAAAACAAGTCGTTCAAGCTCGTTCCTTCGGACTTTGATAGGGTTTCAATCCCTTTGAACGCAAGGAAGAAAGCCGCGAACTAACAAGACAGGCATGAGAAGCCATGCATTTGGAAGAGGGGAGAGACATACCGTCATATACACTGTGATAAATGCGAAACCAATGAAAGCCGTAGTGTACCCCCATTTACTTCCCTGTGGCCGATTTCCCAACGCAAGAAGGTAACACATTATCAAAAGACCAAGGTAAACGTAGTTAATGATCACATTAAACACGTGAATCCCTTTGAGACCAAAACTATCGTCCTCCATAGCATCAGAGAGGATGACGAATGCAATGTAATAATTAGCCTAGAGAAAACTATTAGTGTTAGGCATCCAGTAGTCGATGCGCGTGTACTCACCAGAGCGAACCAACTGAAAATCAAGTTGAAGGACTGGTAAAACATCTCCACATGTATCCAGAATTTGCGCAAGAACGTGTGCGAGCTCCGATAGATATAGTAGAAGTGGAGAGTACTAAACACAGCGGCGAAGAAGGAACCGTTGAGCCATCGACGACGTTGGGATATCAATTCCGGAACCTGTAAATTGTCTGAGTATGTCGTCGAAGCTTATACGGTGAGATCCCTACGGTATCGGGTACATCGGTGACAGCGTAGGCTGACTTGACATAGTGAAGAATCCAAGCTCCGCCCCGTTTCGATACCAGTTCCCAACAAAGGATCTACATAGTTGTTAACTTGGAGTCGTGCGTAGATATAGTAATCACACATACACGATCCTCAGCGAGATACATATTCGCCGTGAAGATATCAGCTCCGGCACCATGCTATAGGGCAGTATTAGCACTTGAAGATCAACTTGTGGGTGTTCTTACCATCTTCTCTCCGAGGAAATACTTTTGTAACGGCCCTTCGCCTCTAGTATCGTTCTGTAGGGCAATGTACCGATATGCACTGAACGCTCCGGGTAAGACGGTGATGTAACCAAAGACGGACTCCCTAGACCATCGCGTCAGAATAACCGATGAAGATCGAGAAGATGGGTACTGACAAGGGTTTGTCAAGAATGTTGGACATCTTATACTCAAAGTTCTGAGCAGCGACTACATTCAAGGTCAGAAGTCTTGGCGTGTCACTTTACTGCGGTGCTCACCCAACGGATTGATGAGGTTCCGGCCCCACTTGCCCTTCAGTGCAACGATCTCGCCGCATGCGCCCCCGACATTTGAGTTAATATCAAAGGCCTAAATGACCAATAAGCTTTAAACAACAATAGTTCGGTAATCAAGACTCGCCTTCCACAAGTGGTAGATACTTGTGACACCTGGCATAGTCCCAACGTCAAGTAGAACGCAGACATTGGGATTCAGGATGGGACCGAACGCGTTGAAGAACCATCGATGCGAGTTAATTTTCTTTTGATTCTGCTCTTTCAAGCAAAAGATGATCTGGACGGGAACATGCTTCTTCTCTGCGCCCTCGATCTTCAAAGACGGTGTCACAGAAACTTTAATGTGGAGGCAATCAGGATCAAGTTCAAAATGCAATGAAGAAGATCGCACCTTGTGTGGTGTATTCGAAGATGTGAGCAGTAACGGGCTTCTCGTCGATGATGTTCTAAATCAAAGATCAATGATGGTACGAAGGGGTAGCTAAGGAGATGACGCACCTTGGCAATGCCTTCCTGGTAGACACCCATAGCAGCGATGACACTGAGCGTTCTCGAATTGATCTTCTTCCGACCGTCACTGACAATACACACAACGACTTTCTTCCATCCATCCTTTCCCCATGTCTGACTCCTCGTCCTTGAGCACAAATGCGCGATATTCTTCATGACACCATGCATCGTCCGACAGAACAGTTCCTCGTCTTCATTATACATGGTCATGACAATGAAGAGCTCGGTTCGCCGGCCGGGAGTATACTCCAACTGCCGGAGACCGAAGCCTGCAGACTGAAAGTCATTCGGGTCACAGGTGGCGGCTGTGTACCTCATGTGAGTGAACTCGCGGTCTGTACGATTCTGGCACAATTCTAGGAGCTTTTCGGGAACCTCATTTTCTACGACGTAATGCCCTTCCCGCAAAGCGACCCGACGCGTAGTTTTGTACCGCCTTGGCACGCGCTGCGGGATCCTGCCGTAACGAATAAAGTTCCCATCGTCGTCGTCGTTGAGTCCTCCGTAGTTGCCGTTGCCACCAGGAACCGGCATATCGATAGGTGGTGGTGCGGGGGAGTGCCTTGGCAGTAGTGGAATATGGCCCTGGTCATCGCCATCGACTGCTGGTTCGTCGCGTAACTCGTAAGACGGCCTGGTGTAGAGCGAGGGGAGCGAGCCGCCTGCTGCGCCTGGTGGGGGAGACAATGATCGTTGATATGGGGTGCTGAGGTACTCGTGGGACGGTGGAGGAGATATGGATGCTATAGGAGCGCCATACGGATCCAGGTGCTGAGGAGGCGGCGACGTCGGGTATCCTCCCAGTGGCGGTAAAGGAGGCGGCGACGAATAGGGATTCGGGTGAGTCTGCTGTTGGCCATAGTACGAGTCCGTATAAGGCTGTTGGTCGTACTGCTGGTCGAATGGCGAGATGTAGGGCGCTGGAGTCGTAGTCTGAGAGTACGGATGGTACCCATCATTGAAATGCCTGTGCTGTGCCTCGTCGGCCTTGAGTGATATCAGTATCAATGAAATACAGAAAAGAGGGTCTACGCACTTCTGGGTATTGAGACATGTCGCAAAGGAGAATCAATGAAAAGTAATGAAAAGTGGGAGTCCAAGCTGGCTACACTTGAATGAAAACGTGGGGGCAATGTTAGGAGCTGCTGAAGCACTGCTTTACGTCAGAGCTGTAGGATCGCAGCAGTAGGCGATGATAGCTGCGCTGATGGACCACAAACAAAAAGGGAATGAATAAGAAGTGGAAAAGAAAGGTGGTCGTGGTCGTGGTCAGTGGTGAAGCTAGCTAGGTCTTGCGGGTAGAGAGTTCATTGCCATTTTTGGGAATGTGCCGGAAGCTTCCCAAAAAAATATCCTTGGATGACGAGATGTCTATCATGGCAAGGATCTCTCCCCCAATCCATTTATTTAGTCTCAAATTTATATGACCGGAATCCTTACGAAACACTCTAGCTTTGTCTCGGCAGGGTAGGGCAGATTTTGTTGATAGGCCAACCCGAAAAACGTGACTTATTCAGCGTAACTTGACGTTTGACAGCGTCGTTTGAGCTTTCATAACTTCTCTGCCATCACAATTATTCTTTTGCTCGAGCTCTGCCTAGATTCTCAGTCAATGCTCAGTCTTGCACCCACACTACACGTCTTTCTGGGCATAATAACGTGAGAAGTTACTTACTTATCAAAGAAATCGCAAGGTGTGAATACTGTGCGACCAGAGGGTGAGCTCGAAAAGATTTCAATCATGTTCTATATGACAGGAACCTGAAGCAATCATTCTAGGGTTTCCCATTTGTACTTTACTTCGCTCAAGTAAAAATCAGTCTGTACTAGTCTGCAATAGAGCTCGCGACGATAAATCACAAAACGAAAGATGTGCATGTGTTTGCTCGTCAGGATGCGAAATAAAAACTTCACGTATTTCTCCTTCGTTTCCTCTAAATGCGTCTTTTTTTTTCTTAATCCATCCCCATCCTGTCATTCTGCAAACAATGCCCGATTATCGGGCTCCCAAAGCTTTCCTGATTTAAAACTTCAAATCTTCTGCCAGGTTACAATCTTCAAGTCCATCTTCTCTCGAAATTCGTAGGTCTGGATCGTACATCCCACACCCAGATTCCACGAATAGACATGGTAGAACCAGCCTACATCGCACCTGGCTACGGTTGTGAAGAAATCGCATTTAGAATTGGGCAACAGTCACTGTAGTAGTGTTGCACGGACGTGAGCGAGGCCATATTGTGCATGATGTACTTGGTGCAACGATTACTGAAAATGCTGGGCCGCGAATTATCGACTGCCGCGATTAGTGAAGCACTTCAAAGAATACTGAGTAACAGATCCATCGAAGCTTGACGTGAGAAGAACGGTAGCATCCAAAACAGACTACGTGCCTCCACATTTCTGACTGGAACGCGTTAGCAATCGAACTTATTATAGCGAGTGGAATTACAATCAACGAAAGAGTAGGATACACCCGACGAGCACTTGATTATGGCGTTTGAGCTTTTGCGCACAAGATATAGAACTACTCACCAATGAGCACGAGTCACGACTGACTTAGATCCTTCGAGCTCTGGGCCCCCAATGGGCATGCTTCAAGTCCCCGATTCTTTCCGAAGGATGAGGAAACGACAGAGGGTTATAGAAAAACGTAACTGGTCGTGAGTAGTGCCAAACTGTCTGGACAGGGGCTATACTCCGGGTTAGCTTACAAATCTGTAGTGATTGGCGAGCATCCGGCACGCTTCGGCTGCTATGCCGGCTGATTGCCATTGTGGCTGTCTTTCCGACTTCTTCCTATTGGTCTGTATCATTCTCATTGCTAACTCATCAAAACCGAGCTCGACGTCTTTTTTGTACCAGGACTGACCGGGACCGACAACTCCTCACAAAACCCTTCTCACTCTGAGTGCCAGACTTTCTGGTATGAGGATTCAACTTTCAAATCCATTATTACCGCTTGGTGCTCACAAGGGAAACAACCTCCACCCGTTGACGATGCTGTAACTTATAATAATTTGGCCTGACAATCTTTTATCGATAAATTGTGCTTCCCCCTGAGTCCCTGAGTCCCACTATTATTTACCTTGTAGCTGCCTGAGGTTGCGGGGGAAAATGTGAGCTGGTGGCAGCGCAGCTGCCACCGAGCAAACTTTTTCCCCGCAACCAACCAGTGGATCAAATTCATGCATGTCTACAATATACAGTTTTGATTTTTTCAAGCATGTCTGAACTCTGTTAAGTGAGAAAATCCTATATCGTGCAAGGTAGCGACTTCAAAGCGACTTATTTAGTTATTTTTGAAAATGAATCCAAGAAAAGGAAAGAATCGGGGACCCGGCGTCCGCCGCTACTGGATGGTACCTATCAATTTACATGTGACACCTGATACGCAAGTCCGTCACCCACCTAATTTAGCAAAGAAACGATGGCCAAAGGTCCCGATAAAATTAGCGAAATCAATAATAAATGATATCCGAAAATTATTGCAATCACTTACTAGAAGAGAGAATCCTCTTGAAGAGTTCAGCATGATTAAAAAGGTGAAAATAGAGACATAGAAATTTTGAGCATAGGAGACGACCGTAGCACCGCTTCAAAACACGTGTCAGCATGCTGACGTATCCACGGACACACTGAACTTGGAATCCAGTATTGACGCGACAGCTATGTCACGGTGGTTCCAACATACCCGGATCCGCGTTAACTGCTTTCAAAAACTGTTGGGAATAGACGTCGGCAGGCACGAAGGACGTGATGGGGATGGCTCGAACAAACGTATATTCGTGGACAAATACGTGGTGCTGGTGGTACGAAGCCAAGAAACGGTAATGATCGGTACGGAAGTCAAAATAAGGTAAAACAAAAAAACCGATATAGCCGTCAGCCCTGTGGCTGTGAAACCTATATCCTCAACAAAAACGCATCTCATCACATCGACTCGAGCCGAGTGCTCAACTTTTTCTTGTAGCTCATCTAATGAGCTAGCTCACTTCAAAACCTTATTCATTGGGCGTCTGTAGTTGGTCACTTGTCCCGGTCGTATGACATCTGGACGTTCTCTTGCAGCGGGTGCTTATCTCGCCAGTTTCTCCGCCAGGAAAGTGCTGTATATGCTACGATCATTTCATTTCCTCGACCCTACATACCCTGGACTCATTTCCTGTTCACTCTGGTCCGAACTCCATCATGGAAGCTTGGCGCTTGCTATTCCGTCTTGTCTCCACATCCGCGGTGTTTTTCAGGTTAGGTTTGATTGACTATGAATAGCCAAATCGCTCGTGTCTAAACCTACTATATGTGAAAACCATCCCAGGATAAGGGTACGGTGTCGCGCCAGACAGTTGTGATATCACACAACTTGATTTGCCGTAGTTTTCCCGGAGAGAAACTTGAGACTGTCCCAAGTTCGTCCTATCATTCACTCCCAAGTTCTAACACTCCCGGACAAAGAAGCTTCCGGCAGTATTACCCGGAATGCAAGCAGTTTATCATGTGCGTGCCAGCTCTACTATTCATTCTAATACTTGTTTTGTCCAATGTAATCCTCATCCTGGATTGAGACGAGACGCGAGGATCGGGTTAGGTACAGTCTCTGAGGCGTTATCGGTGAGTACGTATATGTCTACAATACCAAGCGCTTTATCCTTTTCTCCCACATTGGCGATTAACGGACCGGTATGTTGCAAAAGTACACACTTGTCCCTTGGTTCCCTGTGTTCCATGGAAGCTGAAATCATACAGATGACAGGGCTGTTTTCTGTTTTGCGGGAATCAGCCAACCGGGATGGAAGCTGTGGCTGCGTATATTACGTAGCACTCGGGCTGGACGGTGTCTTGGGGGTAAGCAGTGAAAAAACATACCTCAATTCTCGACAGGTCGATGATAGAGTTTATTCATATCTTGAATGGGTACATACGATTTCCATAGGTAAGACTCTTGACAAGTTGGGCCATTCGCACCATCGTCATCAGGTACGTGAAAACGCTACATATTCGACCAATGTACTTATCACAATCTTGAACTTTCCATCATCGTATGATTCGTTCCCTCATTGGAATTTGGAGGCCCCGCTGCGGATATCTATTGTAGGCCCTGTACTAGGTCCGATATATTTAATCCTACGTTGCGAGCCATCCTCCTTGAAGAAGGTGGCGCGGTTTCTCCATTCGTGGGTGGGACCAGACGGGAATTGAGAGTCTACAATCAAATGTGAGCTTTCTC